>JAPMOB010249715.1:0-16257 GCA_029875015.1 Lepomis gibbosus
TTGTACTCATATACTGTGTTGTTGAGTAAATTTAATGAAGCGTGCCTCCTTTACTTCCTGTGCAGATGAACAAAACAGCTGGACTGTTCTCTTGCCCATCCAGTGAGTGTTTGTCTTGACTGCTGAGGGACGAAACATTTCTGTTGTGTATTATGTAAAACATGTAATTCTGACGGTATGTTCTCTTTTGAAACTCTTTCTCAACCTCGGTTTAGCAAATTTAACCCCAGTTGTAACAGCAGAAGTGCAAATTCTCTGCATTTCTCTGCAGCTTCCAAGAAACCAGACACATTTCTTCTTTATGGGGACCATCCTGGCAGCCCTGTTTACTCCCATGATTCATAGCTATCCTCTTGACCTCTGCTTGTTTGTGTTTGTTTACAGCTACTGGACAGGCAGCTGTCCCCGTTTCGTGACAGGTAAATATTGTGTTTCACATTCCTCTCGAAGGGTCAGTTCTAAAATAGTTTCTTTTAAAACGGTGCTGTCTTGAGCTACAAGTAAACAAGGCGTGCCGCAGACACCCCGGCTTGGGTTAGGTGTTTCCCACCTCGACTCTAAAGTATTAAAATCTCACACAGAAATAGCGTCACACTAGTTCATCAGTTTTCCATGTCTGTAATGACTTCCACACTGGTGAAGAATCAGCGGGCACCATATTTTTTCCACCTCTCACTTGTTGGTGATTATTAAAAGGTCAGATTAGTCAGACGGTGGTAAATGTCACGCCAATCACACAGAAGTGATTTTGACCAAAGGCTTAAGCTGTGTGTCATATCCAAAACAAAGGACGCTGAGTCAGTGCTGCGTCAGTGAAACCAGGAGGGTCACGCAGGAATCGACACGGTGGGTAAGACGGCAACTAGAGTTAATCCTAAGTATCAGGACTGCTCAGGATATTTTAATGGATCAGTAACGGCTAAAATGAATCAAAAACAGATCCTGTCTTTAGAGAAATGAAGCACAAACTATGTAGACGGACACAGGCTGCGACCCGACCAGCTAGCCCCCACCGCCGGGTTTTCAGATAAGATTGTCAGCTGTGTGTCTGGCTGGCACGGCCTCAGTTAGCAAGACCGCTGATTTCAAATGCCAGTTGATGTAGTGGCGTGTAACTGTGTTGCAGTCGTTATAGACACCTTATCAGCTAAGTGTACTTCTGGGGAGGCCTTGATTTACAAAGTCCAATCAGAATCGTCAAGTCCTGCCTGTAGTCGACTTTTTCTCTCTCTCGCCCGATATTCACCGGTCTTGTGCAGAGTTTTGCGTGCACGCCGTGCTGGCGACAGCTGCATGCATGTCGCGGTTCCTCATGGGTCTATTTCAAGTAGCCGTCTATTTAAAAACGATAAAATAGTCTTTGTGTGGTTCATCAACGGCAATAAATTATCTGAAGGTCCCGCGAGTTGCGGAAAACTGTGCACAACACAGGTGAAACTCTTCAGCGAGTGTTCCTTACGCCACGCCTACACATACGCACTGACGACCCAGGGTTAGGGATACAATTTTGAATTTATTCGCGCACTTCAAAAACATTTTTTCTTTTACGTGCTTATTTACAGCATTAAACATTGAAATGGATATTTTAATAAGCTGCATATTAACTTATTGGGGGGAAAACTGGGAGTTCTACGAAAAATCAGCCGTTGAGCATTCCCATATGGCCAAAATGGCGTGATCCTCGTTATGCGGCAGAGCTTCTAATGCCTGGTTCAGAGTTGTTCAGAAGCTCAAGAAATCCCTAAACGTCCACCACGCTTTTAGGCATTGTGTCCTTTTCCAGCATAAAGCAAAGCCTCTGAGTTATTCCCTTTGCACCCACATCACTAGAGCGGTTCTAGCTTTCGACTTAGCTCAGGTGGTACAACATTGTCATGCTAGATCTGTATGTTAAGACAGTGATTTACATGAAGCATTGTCTTGTTTCTCACTCTTATGCACCCACGCCGGACCACGTTTTGCCCTCTTCGTCTTGCCTAACCATTTCCCACTGAGCGCTTCTTCCTTTCTTGCACAAGTAGTCTGTCTGAACTGCAAAGGCAAAGTACGCAATCTTGTGGCATAAAGAAAATGTGAGCTTCAGAGAAAAAGGTACCCGCAACAAACACTGTTGGTTCCTCACAGTTTTATTTACATTTACATTTATTCATTTAGCTGACGCTTTCAACCAAAGCGACTTAAAATTGCTTATAAGTTGACTTATAAGTGTCTTGCTCAGGGACACAATGGTGGATGGGTCACAGTGGGGGATTGGACTTGGGTCTCTCACATTGCCCCATCACCACCCCATTTATTTGCTTAAATTCTCAACAGCAATTAATCAGTTAATAGGTAGGTAGGTTTATTGTCACAATACAACAAGTTGTAGAGTGAAATTGAGTTTTGTAACTCCCTTCTGCTACATAGCAGACAGTAAACATTAATAGAGATTGAATTATGAATAATGGTAACAGAAATAAATTATCATCAGTGGAGCAGTGCTGAGGATGAACTAGAGTTTAAGAGTCGGATAGCTTGGGGGGGAAAGCTGCTCTGCAGTCTGGTGGTGCGGCAGCAGAAACCTCTATATCTCTTCCCAGAAGGCAGCAGGGTGAACAGGCTGTGGCTGGGCGGGTGCTGTCCTTTAGGATTCTTTGGGCTCTGCAAGAACCTCACCGAAATCACTGATGCTCAGGAAATGGGAACCAATGACCTTCTGGGCAGTTTTAATCACCCGCTGCAGAGCCCTCCGGTCCTAATCATTAATCACTGACATTCCTATTTTTGATCAAGTATCTCGTGAAAAATAACTGCCGTGTTTTGCCTGTGTCAGATGGATATCAGACATACAGAATATTAAAAGGATCAGGGCCAAAAAAAAACTTGATCGGGACATCCCTCAGAGCAACTAATGAGTTTTAGTATCAGTTGGTCTGTTGAATAGGTTTCCAAATTTTTCTTCTTCAAATGTCATAAAAAAGTAAAAGGTCTCACTGTGTCATTTTGTAATTGTTTTCATGATCCTTACAAAAAGTCCAAAACCCAAATATTCAATTTGCAATAACAAAAAAACAGAATGTTTGGCATTTATTTCCTGATAAACAATTAATCATTATCAAAACTGTAGTTATAAAATGTTGTGTTTCAGCACTAAGAGCAACGCATTTGTTTTGTTGTTCTGCTCAAATTTAAATAACCCTACGTACAAAGACTTGCAGGTGAAAACACTGCGTGACACCGATTAAGGGCAATGAAGCTACCGGCCTGACACAGACAAAAAACGTTTTGTTTCAGAGGCATCGCTGCAACTCACATTTTAGACGTTGGAACTGCAAAATGTTCTGCAGTTATAAAAGTAGAGCCGCAAGCAACAAAGTCAAAGTCGGTTTTGGTACAAACCAGGATTGTGCAACTTTATGAATTCTCAACTCTCCTTTTTTCACATGAATAACAAGTCACATGAATCAGTTTTACCCAACAATACACTAAGTTTCACTTTTATGACTACCACTTGATGACTCACTTGAATTCTCTACTAATATTTCCAGTTATTTGGAAATGTTTAATTTAACAACGTACAAGAATATCGTGGTTAAAAGCTCTGGTCTTAATGGAGGATTAAATGCATCAATCAAGATCAACCCATCCCTCCTCACTGCTATTTACAGGGACACAAATAAAGACAGCAAGACAGATGCACTGACCCCAGCAGATGCAGAAGGGTATGGTCTCCGAGTAGATATTCTGTAAATCTAAATTTAACCCTTATGCTTCTATTTTCTGTTTCACGAGAGGAAATAAACTGCAATCAGCGAACATGATCGGCCCGGGTTTTTCAGATGGAAAAAACTAGCAGAAGAGGGGGGGGGAAATACGTGATCCCTAGTCTCTTTTTATCCATTCAGCGACGTCCCTTTGATGTTTCAATTTTAACCCGAGCCACAGCCAGTTGTGTTGTGTGGTCTTGAATTACACAGAGGAATAGCGAGTGGAAAGAAAGAAGGGCAGGAGACACACGATACACGATGGAACCACAAGGGGAGAAACTGTGTGAGGCTGCCAACATTTCTGCTCCGCTTTCCCCTCCTCATCCACTCAAAACTCTCCTGTTCTTAAACGCTCATTCAGGATTGTCCGTGGACGTTAGGCTGCTTCGATCAATTCACAATAAACTCTGGATTTAGGTTTGAGCTTCCCGTCAGCAGTCCCGCCCACGTTGTTTTCTCTTCCCTTACTTAAAAATAAGACGCCCATTCATGATGTTAATTAGCAGTTTCTCTTTTCTCTGGCTTTTGTCATAGTTCATTCATTTTGGAGAAACTTTGCCTTTTTGGCCAGATTACCTGGAGGCTATTTAAGTGTTTCTGTTGTGGTGATGGTTCACGCAGCTGACAAAAGGTTGATCAGACCAAAATTTTGTACATAATCAAGTATGTAATGCACATGCAGTAAATAGGACAGGGTGCACCGGTAGGTTTTTTTCTCCACTTTTTAAATATGCTTATCTTGCATTCCTTTCTTTCAAAATATTGTTTTGTATAAAAGAAATGTGTCCTTTACAGCTCAAACAAACACTGGCTGTTAGTCCCCTGTGTTGGTCGGGTGTCACCTGCCATCATGTCTCTGTATCATGAATCAGCCTATGTAGGAAACCCGTGTAGGTGATGTGGGCATGGGACAACTCTTTAAGTTGGTCACTCCATGTACTGTGTCCCGCCCCCCACCGTACATCAGTTTTATTGACTTCCAGAAAGCCTTCGACAGCCTGCATCACGACACCCTAGAGAAGATAGCGAGAGCATATGAACCCCCCCTCAAAAAATGGTCACACTGATGGGATTGTTCTTTTGTCACGTTGAATGCAGCGTCATTGTAAATGGAAAACCATCAGAATGCTTCACCGTGAAGTCTGGTGTGCAGCCGGGCCACACCATGTCTCCCATTCTCTTTGCAATTGCAATCAACTGGATTATGAGGAAGACAACAGCCGAGAGACCCAGGGGAAACAAGTGTCCTCCCAACTACAAGATCTAGACTTTAGTGATGATCTTGCTGTTCTCTCTTTAAAGCTTATCCATCTGCAGGAGCAAAACTGAAAGAGTCAACAAGTGGCAAATAGACAGACTTGAACATCAGTGCCTCAAAAACCCAACTGATGAGCATTCATGCCACTCCAGATGCACCAATCACAGTAAATGGGGACAATCTTGACTATGTGGATACCTTGTCAGCAAAGGCTTGGGATGGCGAGCGGTGCATTTTCTAGGCTTCTGCCTCTCTGGGAGTGAAAGCAGTACAGCCTAAGAACAAAGATGCGACTGTGCAATAGCAACGTCAAACCCGGCTCAGAATGCAGACGAGTGACAACACGTGACTTCAGGAAGATCGATGCTTTCCACAATGGATCCCTGTGGAAAATTTGTTACATATTTTGGCTGCAGAAGAGCTCAAAGAAAAGCTATACAAGATGACAAAGTGAAACAGCATTGTGCCGGAGATCAAACGCTGCCGGATCTGATGGCCAGAAAGCGTCTTCAGAATGGCGCAAGATCGAATCCCAAAGGTTCCCATTGACGAAGCAAGGTCAGCCCAAAACAAATTGGCGGCAAACTGTGCAAGCTGAGCCATAGGAGATGCCTCTAACATGGGGCGAGGGCCAGCATGTAGCACAAGACCGGTCCAGCTGGTGGCAGATCGTCGAAGCCTTATGTCCAGTGGTGTATGCAGATACCCACTAGAAAAGGTCAAGGTTTCCCTAAACCCACTTAAAATAGCGAGATGGTACGTAACCACATCGTTTAGTGACAGAACTTTCACACGTTCATTCATAAATTCACCCCTTCTGCATTGCGAAGACTGACTTTTGGGGCTTCCGTGGCCTCTGACTTGGATCTGACGTCACCTACCAAACAACTACAACAGCTGCGAGGCAGTCACTCGGCGCTAAGTTTGAAATTAACTAATGTGAATCACTAAAGCAGAAATGAAACGAAAGCAAACCGTAACTACACTCTTTCAGTGTTTTCGTAAGCCTGCCCTGACTAACGCTCCAGGTGACACCGCAGCTGCAGCAGATGACACAAACGTTAACGTTACAGAAAACGAGTCAGATGAGGCCGATGCTGGTGAGTAAATACGTTCTTCTCCCCACCTGCATAGGTGTCATTTATTTATTTAGCTAGGAGAAAGGTTTTTTGGCACAATAAGAAAACCACCTGAATTGTGTGTTCCCCTGTTTTGAAAACATAGAGCCTAAGCAGTCCTTCAGAATGCATACTTTATAGAGTGGAGTGGTGCTTCTGGGACACGTAGCTCTGGGACGGGTCACTTGTTGACAGGTGAAGCTGGGAGGGAAAAAGTCACTATATACTATTCACAAAAAACTAGACTACACCACTGCTTGTGTCCCACTAAGGACAAAGACTGCATGCACCGTTTATATTTTAAAGCCTGAGGAGTTTGATCGAGGCCTTCGACCCACTTCATGCAATCACGCCGTGCACGGAGCTCCCACCAAGTCATTCGGTGTGACCTCCACATTGTCGCTTTAAGCACGGAGATGCGTTGTTGTTACCGGGTAGAGTTCCTTGTTTAAAACAGGACAGCACTGTGATTAATAGTTCTGCAGTGAAGTTAATCCTCAGTTCCTACAGCAGCGGCTGTGAGAGCTGATGATTCTTCTTTGTGTGTCAGTATCAGGTTGGTCACACTTGCTAGTCTATAAATCACCCGTGTGAAGGTCAACACGGATGGAGACTGTTTAGCAGATATACAGTATGAAAGGTGCATTAACATTATCTGTGATATTCAAATACAGTACAGACAGAAAGATTCATTTTAAATATACTGATCCAATAGTCAACATCAATCCATTGCTTTCCATCTTGCATTAGTTGCAGAGTTGTAACTAAACCTCTAGATAATTATTATTGTCTTGTTAAAAATATGCACCTATGAGGTCTGCATTACACCCATACGTTGTCTGGACTGGTACCAACAGAGGTTGCTGCTGGAAAGCATGAGTTAAATTTTGTGCATGTATCTTCACCGATGTTCTTTTCCGCACTGCAGTATAAACCCTTTTGCCTGTTGGCAAAGATAATAAACAGTTGTCTCATTTTTGTCAGGCACTAAGTCACAGAACACGGCCCTCGAAGTGGGCGAACACACCACAGACCAAGAGAAGCGAGGCCGAGCTCGGTTAGCAAGACAGCCAGACTAGAGAGAGATGACCTGCAAGCTACTGCATCAACTTAACGTTACTGTTATCAAACTTTGAGAGGAGAGTGACCAAAAGTGTAGCTCCACCTTGTCCTGTCATCAAAGGAGTTTACACTGACAGGAAGTGGTTGCCATGGACAGCTTGCGTACTAAACATATGGGGCCACAAACACGCACACACACAAATTCTAGTGTTTCACATGAAGATTATTATGAAACAAAAGTTAACCAAAATATTTGAAAGTCACATTGGTGCAACACAGTTTCCAAAAATGGTTGCTAAGTGCGACTATGTGGCAGTCTGGAGCTCTGACGTACCGTGAAGACGCCGCCGTCTGTTTTAGCTATCAATTCAATTCAATTCAATTTGCTTTATTGGCATGACTGAAGAACAATATTGCCATTCACTCTGCAACGTGTGCTAACTGAGTTCCCACGGGACTTCAGCGCGAGACTACAGCTGCCGTCTAAAACACTATTTAGGTGAATTTAAACAATGGCTAAGTTGCTAAACGCATCTTGCTGTCATGTAAGAGCCCTGTTCATGTTGGACGGACATTTTAATTGCATTTTGTGTCTGTTAAGAGGCACAAAGACACTCTTTATGTAAATGCCCCCATAACTGCCCTTTTAGCTACGTGGGAGCTCTGGGCAGCTCCGGTTGAAGCACCAATCCGGATTAACTTAAAAATTGCCAGGAGTTCTCCTTTAAATAATGAAGAACGAAACGGTGATAAACTCATGGATCTGTCACTGAAGCAGCCATTCTGGTTCACCGGTTACTGACTAAAACAACAAGCACTGGCCAACGTGCGGTAGAAAATGCTATTTGAGCTTTAACAGTTCACAGCAACAAACAAAAAAAGGCGGGCCAGGTTTTGTCAGCTTCGTTATGTGTGTTTTTTTGCCGTCATACACATCAGCAAACACAAAGTAAAGCACGAGATTGGGCACTGATGACAAACATTTCCCCGGAAAACCACAATGAGAACCCCACATTCAGAGATGCTGGAAGTCAAGTTGGAGTCGCTGATGGAGTCGATGTCAAACAGAATGCTTGGCGACATTCATGTGTTCATTTGATTGACCAGGATCATTTATATACTAATGAACGCCTGTTTACCGTTTATGTAAATAATACTCAGCCAAACGTCAAGTTAGAGCACGTTTGAGTTAGACAAAATAATTAAAAATCTAGATCTATAAGTAAATCAAACCTCCTGTTGTACTACTGGCCTGTGTGTCACTGTAAAGTGGCAGTAATTGCAGGGACCTTATAAACTCTAGATTTAGCTACTGGATTCAACTCTTACGTCTTCGGTTACTTTGATTCAGTGGGAAACTCTTAACTCCCTAATGAGGTTGTTTCCCCATTAAACAAATTAATGATCATCAACAGACAAACCTCTTTCCTTCCACGACTGTTTATAATGCCTGATTTTAGGGCGTGTTGCAGCCTCCTCAGCACATTTCCCACCTCAGTGCCCGTCTTTGTGGAATCTACTAGCCATTTGTCTGCTGTACAGCTCAGACAGCAGAGGTGGATAAAGTGAAACCCAGAAATGAACATTATTGTGATTTTAATACAAACAATAACAATCTCTTCCTTTTCTAGTAGTGTTAGCCTGTGTTGTTAAGCAGTTGATAATAATCACTACATGGATGTGAGCCTCAGCTGCATCACGAGCATTTTAATATAAAGAAAAGTAAACCAAGATGCCACATAAATCCATCCCAATATGAATGAATATGGGCATGTCTCTCAGCCAAGTGTTGTTAAAAAGGTGAATACTTATCCTATGAATGACAAAAGCCATGTTTCTCCCAGTGTAACAGGAAATAATCACACAAATGGGCTCATCATGTAGAGTTCCAGCCAATAAACAACACCAGCTGATGCAACTCTGCAGCAAACCAATAGAAAACATTCTACCACAAAACCATTTCAGTCCACAACAAACATCAGTCAAGAATTTCAAGTTCAAAAGCAAAAGCATTTTCATAAAAGCAACAATCATGATAAACTGAGCCAAACAGGAGCCAAAAAGACAGTTTAAATCAGTTCAGCCACAATAACAAAACAATGCCCGATTAATATGGACTGCACAGCAATTTCACCAAAAATGTCAAAGGCATTAAGAGCAAAACCTGTTAGCCACCAGATGCAAAGACAACAAACACACCTGCAGACACTCCAATCCAACAGAGCGTATTGATAATGAAGAACACACACTGCAGACAACAGGCCCAGAAGAACATCTTTACCTTGCTGAAGTAAAGCCGTGGTTCCCAAACTCCCATTTGGAAAGAGAATCCATCCACGGCACAAACAGGAAAACTTCTGGACAGAAGCGGCGTTTGAGGCCGACAGGTGAAGCGACCTGCGGCCAGGTGATGCGGCCTCTGGCTGATGAAGAGGATGAATGTCGGCGGCAGCAGGAAGGGGCTCCAAACATGTTTCATTCCTCCATTAAATCGTCGAGTTGATCCTGAGCCCGCTTGTTTATTAAGCGATAGGTGTGAATCAACAAGTGTTTAGCCTACAATCTTGGTTGAGCAGCGTGACTTCAGCGGGCCAAACGGGAGGACAGGGCGCGAGCGGGTTAAATACCGCGCCTGATATCAAAACGTGCGTTTGATTTATGTTCCGGGTACAGCAGGACGTCAATTAGCTGGATGGGTTCATTTATTTGGCAATTATTCTATTGCTTAGTCGATTAGTTTATTATTTAAGATATGAAATGTGAGCACATAGCAAAAACAATGCTCACCACAATTATTCAATTGTTCTTAATAGCTTGTTTTGTCAGACCCACAGTCGAAAATATAACATATAGCCTGGGCCTCCTGGCAGAGTAAAGCAGTAGCCTACACCCTCACATTTGAGAAGCTGGAACCAGAAAAAGATCTGTAATGATATTGATTATTTGCTGATTAATAACTGATAGAAAAAAGGATACAGTATTATTAATGTAGTAGAAAAGCCTACTAATAAAATTCTATCTTGTAGGCTTATTCTCCATCTGAGTGGAAACAATGACGAGGACAGAGCTAATTAGACACGTTCTGAGTTTGACATTAAATTCATGCACATGATGTAGGACATTCTCTAATGCTTTAAGACAGTGTCTCTTTTGAAATAGGGGCAGCCATATTGGTATGCGGTCTGTAGTAATGACAGAAGAGCTACTGTAACACGTGTGCAGAATCTCAACACTTTTACCTCCCAGTGCTGCAGATTGTTCACTATTCCCAGACACCACATACACATGCACGTTTACTGTACGTAGATAACTCACATGCACGTTAAAAATCCTCTCAAAAGAGCTGGGATAGGGTCCTGCACATTTTGGACAATGTAAAGGTGAATTTAAATTAGTAGACTTGCTCTTCAGAGAACTGGACAGAAGATTTTATGAACATTTTGAGGAAAGGAAAGTACAGTGAGTGCATGTGAACCCAGAGTTCATGTTGCCCCCAGTGCGATTTCAGACAGCCGCAGCATCCAGCCACAAACTGGATGCTATTGATTGATGACAGAGAGAAAGAGGGAATAACAGCGGGGTGAACCTGGTATGTGTTGTGTGTGTGCCCTACTCTCTCTCTCTCTCTCTCTCGAGGGCATGCGATGTGGGTTACGCCAGAGGTGGGATTGCCACAAGATGGTTAATAACAGCTGAACCCGTCAGTGCCAGTTGCCCAAACAAACGCCACAGGGGTGGTTTCAAGGGACGTGGCCTTTGCTGGGGGTGCGGCACATGTTTGGCACCAGGACACATCACGTAGGCACAGCACCGTAGGGGCACCTACGCCCACTTTGGACCAGACAGGACAGGACTGTACACGTCTGAGCCGACACTCAGGAATAGACAAGCTTAGAGGGCGGCTTTAGGAATCAAAGAGCTGAGGTATTACAGACCTGGGCCAATTTTTTTAATTAAACTTCTAGCAGTGAAATGTCTGGGGTTGTAACTCCACTGATTTTACCCATGAAGATGGTCTGACTCACCTTGAGGAATAAGGTAGAGGTCATCACGGGTATTTCATGTTGACCTTAGAGACACCAAATAGCACAGCACTTTTTCGTGCTGTGCTATTTGGGTCGACTCACAGTAGGAACTAAAAGTGAGGATGGCTCTGTCACCTCTGCATCAGTTTTAACCGCTCTTTCTTAAATCGTTCTTTTGCAGGAACCGAACGTCTAGGAATTGCAATACTAATAGTTGAAATGTCTGAAACTAAAATTCTGGCCATATTTTTCACATTGCACCTTTGAGGATGATAAAAGTAAGTTAAAATCGTTGACTCTGACTCGCAGACGTCAGAGTAAAAGGTTTTTTATTATGTCAGCTGAGGTCTTAAACTGGTTATAGCCTGTAGCTATGGGACCTGGATGGCTGCTGAACTGCAACAGAGGCGTGCACACATGTTACGAGAAGACAATACAGCATTGATGAACAATCTGTTATTTAAAGCAATATTTACAACTGCTGTATGTTAGAACAGACTTGCCATTCTTCTCCTTGTCATTTAGAAGAAGAATGTCAAGTCACTGTTTTTTTAAATTCTCAGTAACTTTATTAATTTAGTAAAGGAATACCTGGTTAGCCAGTCTGGGAACTACTAGCGTTTCTAGTGGGTGTGGTGCACTTTTGTGACTGGGCTGATTTTACTGAATGTGATGTGGTCGGTTATCATTAGTTTTCTTTTATGACACAGAGACGAGAAAGAAGGGAGAGAGAGCGAGAGAGAGAGAGAGAAAGTGACATTAATAAAATTAGCTTTATAATTAAATCTTGGTTTACTGTCTGTCTGTTCTTACTCAGCGAGGTGCTCTACCCAAGACACCAATTATTTCTGAAGGCGGTGTTCTGCAGCTGCTCTTTCTTTCTTAGCTTTGGTGGGATCTTTCTTTCTCTCTTTGCAAACAATATGAATAAAGCCGGCTTTGGTTTTGTCTGCAATCTCCTCCCTTGCACCTTCAGCGTGGTTCTGAATTCCCCTTATTATCAGTTTGCTCTGATATATGGTACTTTGTTCACAAACAGCAGAATTTCCTTCCTGCTCCAGATTAGTTTAGTTTTGTTTCCATTTCAGGCAATTTCCCATAATTGAATCCCTATTTCTATGATTAGTGGCCACTTGTGAATTTCGTGTTATTTGTTTCTGGTGACATTAAAGATTTCACACAAATTATTTAAGGGTTCTGCAGGATGCAATCACTCTCAGACAGAGCAAGTTAAAGCCATGTGGTAGTGCCTTGAGACAGAAAATCAAGCACAGTGAAGGTGCTTATAGCTACTTTACTGATAATCTTAAATACGTCAACTTTAGTTTTATTCAAAGCTTAATTTAAGATCCTGCTGTCCCCCTGTGCCTTTGGTGGAAGGGTTTCTTAAATGCACTTTTATTTCCTTACTGCACTATAGCGGTGTTTCTGACCTATTGTCATTGGTGTATTTTATTTCATTTAAATCTCATTTTATTCTATTTTCACTTATTTTATTTTGCTTTTCCAAAGCAAATCAAGTCGCTGTGATTCACCATTTGTCTAATGTACCCATACAGTTTGCTGTGAGTAAAGAACTTTTTGGCATTCTGAAGTTTAATCCTTGATAAATACAGGTCATGAGGCAAAAACTGGTCTATAAGGCCAAACCGATTCAATTCACAGCAACAGAGAGGCTCAGAGGGGCATTTGTCCAGATCTCATGAGGAATGAAATCATCCTGCACTTATTATTTTGATTTTGATGAGCCTCATCAGATCACTGTCGAGCCCGATGTGTCCAGCCAGGATGTGGAGGCTCAGGTGCGCCCGGCGATGAGCCAGGAACATGCTTTGTCCATCCTGCTGCCCCTGTTGCATCATAGAATTTATTCAATAATTTCATATTGTGCAGTAACATGATCTTTTGAGTCTAATAAGCTATCCGTGCTGCACGTCAGGAGGGGCCTCATCGTGTGTGTGTGCAGGAATGTGCCTGCTAAAATGAAAAACATGAATTTTCCATTGAGGAGTTGGAGGGCCTCTATAGGAGCTCACTGTATAGACACAGAGGCAGCCTTCTGGGGAGAAACTGTATTTTCCTGAGGGCACCGTATAGTTTCCACCTGTGTTTAGTTGTGTGGCAGGTTCCCATGTCAGAAGGGTTACATTCCCAGTTTCCCTCCATGCTCCCGCCACACTCTCCCTGCCCTCTCTTTCTCTGTGGTTGTTTTGTGGCGTTGGAGGCAGGAGCAGGAAGCACTTATTTGTGCACAGGATGTCCCCTAAAAGCAGCGCTCCCACTCAGCTAATAACTTTAACACTTCTTCTTCCCCTCCGCCGTGCCCCCAAACGGGACATATTCACTTCCTCTTTGGCGGTCACTTCCCCTGTGGTCAGCGTTTACTCCAAGTGTGTGAGGTCACACAACTCAAGTATAGCAACACTACCTTATGCAAGCTCCATCTCTCCGTAGACAAGAAAGTTATGTATTTTCCAACTGGGCTCTGTTTTTATTTGGATTTTATTCACTGTTTTAACCCCCAAATATCAGGAAATTTTGAGATATGAAACACGACTTCAAAACTATACGTCAGGTATTTTCTTAGCGTGGGAATGCTCTTCTGTCTCTTTTGGAAGCAAGAAATTAATAGTTTTGGAGATTGGTTGCACTGTCAGACAAAGCCTGGTTTGGTGTATGAAAATGAGGGGGGAAGGTTGGATCAGAAGAGTATTTTTTGGGGGATGGTCTAAAAATTATTGGGATCTTGGGGTCTTTATCCTTTCCCCATACATATACTTTATTATCCTTTTCTTGCAGAATTACCTTAAAAATATTGAATAGATACATCAAAATATTCAGATCAAAAACATTATTTTTGTAGGGGCCGTGGGCAGGGTCTGAAATTAGCCAACCAGCAAACGTAAATTGTCGGCAGTGGCGGTAAAATTGTCGGGCCATCTACCACTTTGGCGGACAGGGAGGGCAAATGTAACAGAAAGACACATTTAGTAGGGGTGGGGGGGGATCGATACAGCATAGTATCGCGATATTCTCTGTGGCAATATTGTATTGACACATGGTGGTCAAGTATTGATTTATTATAGGACTTGTACATGATAATTTTACTTTTTAGTACTAAAATAATAAAATCAGTTGCTTTTTCATTTCACGAGAAAAAGAGTTTTCCTTTGAGGGCACACTTTCAAGATGGAAAAAAGGTTATAAATTGCACTATATACAGCAGCAACGGTCGGACTAGGGCAGGTGGATCTGGGGTTGTTGAAGAATCACAAAGTTTGCCTGTTAGAGGTGTCAGTTAGTTTTATTTTTGCTGGCCTCTTTTTTTATCCAAAGAAGGTTGTAGTCAAGGGCAACTGGACTTGGTTGAAGATACTAGAAGACGTTTTGTCTCTCACCCAAAACTTCGTCAGTTCTGAAATGACGGGTAGGGACACCCAGCTATTTAACCTCTGTGGAGTCGTTTGCCAAGATCATCGATTCCAGTGATTCATTAGTGCTCCTGGCTGTGGTAACGACAGCTTCTAGTATCTTCAACCAAGTCCAGTTGCCCTTGACTTTAACCTTTTTTGGACGACTATGACCTGGATGACTGAGAACGTTCAAAGACAGCTTGGCCACCTTTTGATACCTCCAAATATTTATTAGAACCCATTCATTGGTGGTTTAACTGTGCGTTTGAGCACTGACTACTTACACTGTGGCGAACTTCAAGTTCTTGTGTGCTTTGTGTTTCCTGTCATCTGTCGGTACCTTTGAAAAACCACTTTGTTAGGATTGTGAAGTAAGGTGAAGTGATTGTCATGTGCTGAAAGACATTGCTCCTTTGTAATGTAATGTTTTATTTTGTGTAATTATGTTTAGTTATGCTTTAACATTATTACACTAACTAATGCCTAATGTTAATGCTTCATTTAGTACATACATTTTAAAAGATGCAGATAAAACTTCTGACTTCCTGCCACAGTGGCACGAAGGACAACAATCGTGTCTCTGTATCAGGGCTTTATTTTCTAGGTACTAGTTGGAACAATACGTCAGTTTTTAGAAACAAGAAGAGGTTGATCTTTAGAGTTAGTCATCTCTCATGTTGAGATAACCTATAACATAGTTCATAACAACAACCCAACCTGTTCTAATGGGTGAAGTGAAAATATTGCGTTTGCTGAAGCCCCTTGGGAGCCACAGAGCTGCCGCCTGTGTCCTGCTCACTTGTTCAGTGACAGCGGTAATAACACGTAATTACCACGGTCACTGAATAAGTTCATTAGTAGCTCTTTGTTCAAAAATAGAGAGCAGCTGGAATGCTCTGTAAACAGGATGCACTATTTGTTGTGTTTATATAATATTGGCAGTTGCTAATTCCACTCCTGGTGTGTTTTTAGGTGAAACATGAGGTTCATCTCCCCGCCCCAGGGATTTCTGTACGGTCCCTAATGAGGGGCATTGCCTGTTTTGTATCTCTGATCACAAGGACTAATAACTATTCTTTATGTGTAAGAAAAGTGAAGAAAACAAGTGAAGAAAAACACAACATGAATGAATGCACGCACGCTGTGTTTGAATGAGCAGCTGTTTTTATTCCCACTTCTTTGTGTGCTTAATCATAAGAAGGAAGGAATAAAACAAACTGTAGCAGGAAGCATGTGAGCCACCATACGTGATTCCAACACTACAAAATTATGGGATTTTTTTATTTTATTTTATTCTAGGGATTTCCCACTCTTACAGAACTTCCCAAGAGGCAGCGACACAGAGTCAGAGTCAGCAGTTATATTTTCACGTTTAAGAAGGAAGAAGATGTGTTACAGGATCTGATCAGCACCCAGAGCAACTGTTTGAATAAAAAAGATGAATGAATGGGAAATGACTTATACGTAGATGAGCAGAAGCGAGCGACAAGAAAGTACCCCTCAGTAAGCCTCACTCTGACTGATTCACCTCTTTCCGACTTTCTACAGAGAGCGGCAGGAAAACAGCATTTCTAGGATGGGGGCGTTTACAGGATGTTGTTTGAGTTTCAGATCCTGTTTTCTTCCGTTTTTCCA
>JAPMOB010249716.1:0-10384 GCA_029875015.1 Lepomis gibbosus
TTTAGGTGTTAATTAAAAGGATGGCAGTTTAACTGCAACAACTGACATAAATAGCCCACACGTTACTAGTTCTGTGTTCCTCTCTGGCTATATAAGTTGGTAGCCCTCAAGACAGTCAATGCACTTCGTAATGTTTTGTCATTTTTAACAATAACTTCTAAGCAGAAAAGATGACTTTATGAGATTCTTTACTGTAGCCAGCTACCTAATGTGCAAAACACTCTTCTACATCAATGTGCATGCAGAACAGGTTTTACTATAGGACAGTATGTATTATTTTAATTTAAATACATTTTAGTTTATGGTTTGCCATTTACAGTGTGCACTTCCATGGGCGCTGACATTGTTTTGTGACGTCATTCAGCTGCTACTCGTGAAGTCGGGGTACAAATTTTTTCTCCGAGTTCACAAGTAGGAAATCCGACTTCAAATGGCGTTCCAGGATAGTTTTTCTAGTTGGTGGTCGGAAATTTCCCAGTTTCGAGTTGCCTGGAACGCAGCATAAGATATGAGACAAGACAGATACTAAGTAACTAATACATGAAACTGTGACAGAACTGAAATCAGGAAAATACCAAAACACAACAGATTAACAGATACTGGAGAAAGAACAAGACAGGGCTGAACCCAAGACCCAACAACTCCAGGACAGGTACTAGGACAGATCAAAACAACAACACTGAAGTACAAGGACCAGGAGTAAATACAGACATAAACACTCGACTGGGAACAAAAACATAGATTAACAGATACCTAACTGATAAATGAATAAACTTAGAACTAAACAGAACAGATGACATAACATGCAGATACAAAACCAAACCCTCAGAACAAAAACCCAAAAACACAGCACTTAGGACAGGATTGTGACATAATCAGTACACATAAGAAAGGGAGTGAAAGGAAGGAAGGAGAATTATTACAGCAGCTTCAAAATATAATTGTTGTATAGCAGATGTATTTTAGAAACTAACCTTTTGCACATAAAAAGAAAAGTGAGAGCATCTAAAAACAAAATGCGGCATTTCTTTGATAATGTAAGACAATTAGTCCAAGCCAAAGAATAATACAGCAATAATAGTTAATATTGTCACAGTTGTTTCAGCAGTTGTGTTTGTTTGAGGCAAGGGGTAGTTGCTTACTCACTAAATACCCAATATCAAATAATCCAGCAGTGTTTGAGATGGATGTTCCATCATACAGTAAATATTGTCCCTCATTCATATTATCCATATTAATCTGTTAATCCGTCAGCTACGTAAACATTGGGATGTGGACACAATGTCATGCACTTCACAAGCATACAAACAGACACTGTGATGTGACAAAAGACTCGAAACACCCACAGCTAGCCTGGGCTCTTGCACGCGTGGCATGTCTTTGACACACATAACATTTGGCAGACATTGTCACATCAGAGAGTCTATCTCTATCTCACTAAAACACACATACACAGACGCTTTAGCATTGGTAATATCAGGTTCAAAATGATAGAGCAAACACAAGCAAGGGTTCATATTATAGATATAAAGTCAAATCTAATGCCAGAGCCAAAAGAGCCTGCACTGCAGAGGATATACTACCATCATTTGTCATACTGGATATTAACAACTCAACAGCTGGGTATATCTGACCAAACTCTAGCATTTCTAATACACAAATCTGGCTGAAATTAATAAATTTTAAAAACAATGATGGAACTGCATAAATAATCACAAAGTGATATAGGTCTGGGTACTATACTATTGCTATAATACATACGTTTCGGAACCGCTACACACATTTTTTCCCCCACAAAACCCTTTTGACTTAGAAGCAAGACATAGCTTCCAAATGAAAGCACAAGCCAGCAGGGGATGGAAATGTCAGTCTGTCAGTAGGTCAGTTTGGGCCACACACATACATCACAAAAACTAGTGGAAGAATTGCCATGACATCCAAACACAGTATTTATGATCCCCACAGGATACTACTTAGCACCACCAGCCATTTGAGCCAACATTTTGGTTGCTGTTGGAATGAGTGCCATGGCATTTGGTGCAGACAGAAATGTCCCCCCTCAGGGTAAGCTGTAAGCATGCAAACATGCCACACCTAATGTACACTGGATGCAGCTGTGTTGCATTTCCAGCTCCGACAAAGCTCCAAGAGCCCATCTGGTTCTGTTCTAGCTTGTGCGCCTGGCATGTGACAGCAGTGCCTCGCTTGTGAAGTAATATATGATAAGAGCATTTAATTTATTACTGGGGGTTAAGGTTAAAACATTTTGTTTGTATTGTAGGAGGAGAAAATTAAAGAGAGGGAGGAGATAGAGATTTCTTATGCTAATATGCATTGTTTAGGAAACACTGATACAGTGAGGAATAGTACTGTGATTACATATCAGATAGATAGATAGATAGATAGAGCTGCTAGCTTGGCTACAGACTCTTAGAAGCTGTCTCCACACGACACACTTCAGTCTTGTTTTTCAGCTCGAACAGATACGCCATATTTATTTGAACCTAGATTATAAACATGTTACTATTCACATGTCACTTTTTGGGACATCTCAATTTCATATTTGCTTGTCAGTTGGGTGAAGACAAATCTGTAATCTGTCATCAGAGCACCATAACAGAAAAAAAACAAAGACAGGAGGAGAAAGGGAGAGATGATCCACTTCTTCAACTTGTCTCAGACATCAATATGAGTCGGCTGAATTATAAAAATAAAGCTCAGTGGCTGTTTTGATACCAGGTTTACAAAAATACCTCTTGTAAAGTTCTCCCTGACACGCAGCAGCACCTTGGTTGAGGAGTCATTTTCGCCTTCAGTGTTAAAATAGCCGAGCTCTGCTGTGATAACACAGACCCTTAATCTGCGCTGAGGAGAGGGGCTCTGTTGTTGGCTGATGCTTTGTTCTTTGTTATTCACTCAGAAAGACTTCAACCTTGACATGAGCGGGTTTTTTTCCCCCGCTGTATGAGAGAATGAGATAGGATCTGTTTCTATGACAGAGAGATAAAACAAGGGACAAGCAGAGAAAGAGAGAGAGAGACCCAGACAGATGTGAAATAGAACAAACCAGAGGGCTGAGCCTGTGTGCTGACAGCTGGCTCTTGTCCATAAAATAGTCTAAACCTTCCTACAGGAAACTGCAAAGTTTGCATCTGCAGCGTGTCTGTGTACCTCTGTGTTGAATTATGAGCTTAGTGTCAATCCTCTGTTCCGTTAGGGATTCTGTTTGACAATGTGACTACAGTATGTGCGGTACCCACACGGTCACTCACATTCAGGCACACACACTTTCATGGATTTGCACAGACTGCTGATTTAGCGTCCTGTCAACAGTACTTGTTGTATTTCTGACCAGGTTCGTCCATTTGTACATGACAGTTGCAAAAAAATTCACTAAATACTGGCTGATCATAAATGTTGAGACTCACATTGTGATGCACATTTTATAGCAGGATAACACTTAGAGACGTAAAGGCTGTAGGGTTACTGGCCTTTTTGTAACCACCAATGCCTGGTCAATGTTTGCATCCCTTTTATCTACTCTAGTGCATATGTACATCATTTTGATTTCCTGATTGCTTTTAGTATTGCTTTATCCTCAGATTTTGATCTTTTGTTTATGTGTCATCAGAATTTTTAAATCTTTTTTTGATATATTTTACCTGATGCCATTCTGGTCACCATAAATTTGGCTTCAAGATTAAATACTTTCAATTGACCTATTGGGCAGAACCTTCATTTCTCCATATGTGTATGTTTTGGCCTTATTGCTCCTCAGCATTTGGTCACAAATGCAGTGGTTAGAACAGTCAGGCAAATAACTTTGTTTTTGTGGTTCACTGAAGACATTTGGGTTTAAGATCAAAAGATGAGTATGAGACAAGAGTATTCACATCTAGATGTGTTAAACAACAACATATCGATATATCTCCCTTCAGTCTCAGGAGGTGAAATGTGTGCTCTATATTGGGTTAAAGGAGACCTATTGCTTTTCCACATTTTATGACTTATCTACAATGTTATGTTGGATGTTCATGTTAAACATGGCCAAAGTTTCAAAAAATGAGGTTAAAATATCTATAAGAAATCACTGTGAGCGAAAACCCCCTCCTGTTCTGAACGCTCTGTTTCGACGTGCTTTTTCTACCAACGGCTCTCTTCTACAGAATACTGAGCCACACGGAACCGCTGTTCCATATGTGCTCCCACACTGACGGCATGGCAACGCTCAGTCTGCTGGTTCTGCCCAGCAACAACAACACCCTGGTAACATGCTTCAGGTCTTGGTCAATCAGAAGACAGTGGGCTTTGAGAGGGGGGGCTTAAAGACACAGGAGCATCTACAGCTTGTTCAGACAGAGGCTGAAATGAAGGTCTACATGAAGAGGTAGTAGAAAAAGAAAAATAATATCTTTGAATCATGCAAAGCAGCTATACAGGAGGCACAGACTGGACAGAACTGTATAATAAGCAGTATAATAGGTCTCCTTTAAGGTCAGGTGATTGACTTGGCCAGTCTAAAACCTTCCACTTTCTCCCCCTGATGAAGTCCTTTGTTTTGTTGGCAGTGTGCTTTGGCTCATTGTCCTGCTGCATGCTAAACTTTCTCCAGACTAGTTTCAGTGCATTTCTCCGTAAATTGACAGACAAAATGTTTCTGTCCACTTCTGACTTCATTCTGCTGCTGCCACCATCAGCTACATCATCAATAAATATTAATGAACCTGTTCCAGAAGGAGCCATGGACGCCCAAGCCATGACATTACCTCCAACATGCATACAGATGACCTTGTATGCTTTGGATCATAAACAGTTCCTTTCTTTCTCCACACTTTGGCCTTTCCATCACTTTGGTAGAGATTAATCTTGGTCTCATCAGTCCATAAGATTTTGTTCCAGGACTTTTGCTCAGGATTTCTGCTTTCTGAGGCTTCTTCCAAAAGTGGATTGTGATACCTTCACTCCTGCACTATGGAGGTCATTGGTGATGTCACTTACTGATGTTTTGGGGGTTTTCTTCGCAGCTGTCACGATATTTAAACTATTGTTGTTTTCCTTGACCAACCTGTTGGACGTATGTTGCTCAGTACACCCGTAGTTTCTTTCTTTTTCAGGACATTCCAAATTGTTGTGCTTGCTATGCCCAATGTTTGTGTAATGGCTCAGGTCGATTTTCCTTATTTTCTCAACTTGACAATGACTTGCTTTTCTCCCACAGACAGCGCTCTGGTCTTCATGTTGGTTTATCCCTTTAACCAAGAAATGCAGTCTATAGGTTTGAACTGAGGATGAATCATGCAGAGATATTTAATGTTTGGACAATCAACCTAAAAGGCAACACCTGGGAAAAAAGAAACATCTGTCACATGTTCCAATAGTTTTGCTCACTTGAAAAATGGATGGGTACAAACAAACGGTGATATGTCCTGAGTTGTTTAACACATCTAGATGTGAATAGCATGAAATGAGAGCTGAAATTCTGAACTCTTGTCTCATACTCATCTTTTGATCTTAAACCAAATGTCTTCAGTGAACAACAAAAACAAAGGAATTTGCCTTACAGTTCCAATACTTTTGGAGGGGACTGTATTCTAACAGTGTGGAAATTGAGCTCATTCTTGATATTGTCTATAGCTATTTGATCAAATAAACTTGATTCAAACAATGTTTGCGGATGATGATGGTAAGATGAGGTTAAATGCTCAGGCTAGCATGTGGAATTAAAAAGAAAATTGTCAAATATAAAAATTGTTTAATTCATGTTAACATGCTTTGCTGTGTTTCTGCTGTGAGACTTCTAAATACAACGATTAAATAGGGTCCAAGCCCGAGTGGGCTGGGAACCCGCGATTGCAAGGCATCGCGGTTCCCAGTACCACAAAGTGGCTGGGAACCCTATTGTAATCGTTCTCGTTTTTTTTTTTTTTTTTTTTCTTCCGTGCATAAAACTCATACTGCAGCATACCCCGTAACTGCTAAGGACGCGAAACTCACAGGGTAGGTCACATTTACTGCACATAACTCAGGCGCAAAAATCTGCACACTTCTACCACTAGGGGGCGCTGTAAGCAAGGTCAACGCGTTTGGGCTTGGATCTCCCGGCTAAAAACCTTATATCCACGCGTTCGGGGGATCAAGCTGAATCTCCTGATATAGGCCACGGCCATTTCCGCCTAAACTTTTTTCACCGCAATTATACGCTAACAAACAATTGCGAAAAACGCTAATAAAAGGAAGTGATGTCAGATCTCAGGTTAGGAGTGGCCGATCAACACCAAGCTTGAGTACCTTATATAGGAGACCCCCCTGAACGGCTGTGCAAAATTTCGTGCAAATCACCGCTAGTTTGCGCTACCCCCAAAAAATCCCATTGACTTTACATTCATTTTATATCTCCACAACCACAAATCCCAATTAAACCTAATTTGGGTCAATTGTTCCCCATGGGACCCTGATGACACCACAACAATTTGGTGCAGTTCGGCCAAAAGGTGGCGCTACAATCGAAGTTAAAATGTCCCATTCATTTCAATGGGATTTTTCAGTCAATGACATTTTGCCTCATAACTACGGCCTACTACATCGCACATTCATACATCTTATGTCTACGTGTTTGGGGGATGCTGCCGATTCCGATGGTGTAGGACACGACTCTGTGCAATGACAATTTCATTTCGCTAAATCGTGAAAACTGGAAAACCTATTTTAATTAACTCCGAAGCCGCAAGTCCGATCGACACGAAACTTTGCACAGACCATTTTTGGACCGAGCCGAAGAAAGTTTGTAGAGGGAATTTTGATCCGACAAAAAACGGCCGAATTACAGGCTAACAAATCTTTGCAAAAACGCTACAAACACGAAGTATAACGTATCTCAGGCTTGGAAAGGCCGATCAACACCAAGCTAGGTGACTTTATGCGACACGACTTGCCGAAGCCCTCTGTCAAAATTCGTGTCAATCGGCCTCAAGGTGACGCTATTACTTCGAAATCAATGAACACTCCCATAGACTTACATTCATTTCAGATCTCCATAACCGCAAGCAACTTTCATTTAAAACTATGGTCTTTTCTGCTCCACGGGCCTCGCCTGTGTCGGGGGCCTGTTGATTATGGCACAATTAATCATGGCGGGCCCGGGAGGACTCGCGCACCCTCCGCGGGGCGAGGGGGGCGACTGGCGCCGGGGGGTTTGGACCCCGTTTAAGACTGCTCGCAGTTCTAGTTACTTTTATTGTTATATTAGTTGATGCACACAGAAAAGACAAAACAGGAGAAATATTGTTTGCTTTGCGCCTGACAAAGCAGGAATTCATACGTTTAAGAACCCGACATCATGATGTGGTTATATCAGCATCCTTTTGATCGTTTATTGCAATTAAATCACAGCAAAATGTTAATTTTTAGTTCATACTGCTGCAGTAAACCAGACAGTGGGTAAATATTTGCTGGGTTGTGTTTACTTGCTTGAGTAGTGCCAGTAAACACAAATAATCCTGCTAATATATGCTTGGCTTTCTGTAAGAACACACCATTAGAGTTGCAGCAGACACCGTGCAGTGACTGCAGTCCTGCCCTCAACAGGTCAAATGTAGAGTTCAACGAAGTGCAGTTTCGTAAATAGCCGTGTACAATTGTAAAACTACATTACTTTTTTATTTTTCAGTCGTTTTTTGTCATCAACACCCAGTATGGATTGCAAAGAGTAGTCTGTACTCAGTTTCTATGTTAGCATAAATAGTCATAGTAGTTTTGCTTCTTGAGAGTGCCCCAATGAAAGTGATGTTTACTGTAAGAGGCATACTTAAATTGTTCAGAAGGTAAAGCAGCCCTTTTTGTATATAGAAGTACAAGACCTCACACAAGACTTGATGAGTAGTAGTAGAAATATAGAAGTAAGTCAGTATGTATAAAAATTCCATCTATAATTGGACATTTAAGCTGTGGCACATTTTGGCCTGGTGACCTATTAAGATACGCCATGAAGGATGATAAGATTAGAAATTACCTGTAAATAAATAGCATAATCAATCTTGTTGATTTCAAAACACCTATTATGTTGATCGAGGGTTTGTATTATCTGTCTTGATTGGCTGGATGTGTGATTAATGTAATGTGATATTCAGAATGTGAGACAAATCAGTTTTGATCAGTGGTGTAAGCGGTGTCAGGGTCTGTCTCATCCTGCCTGTTTACCGCCGTTTGTCTTAATTGCTGTATCTGTTGGCATTTCATAAGCTGCTTTCACCCTCTGGTCTCTGTGTTTCACCGTCACCCCACCATCTTTCACTCCCTGCTTCTGTTCTCAGTTATTGTTTCTCTCTTTCACATTTCCATTTGTAATTTATTACAGTGGCAATCACATGCAAAATAAATTAATTAATTCGGAGGAAAATTCACAGATTACATGGTCATTATCCTTTTCTTTATCTTTTTTGTACATGTAATAGGTTTGTTAAGTTAAAAAGCCCAAAGTCCACCTCAAAAGGAGTTCCCGTCACCTATAGAAAACCACTGCTGTGGACTGCCTGAAAACAGCTCGATTGCAGTCGAGACCGTGGGTGACCAGACGTCCCGAAAAATTTGGGATAGTCCAGATTTATGCGCAGTTGTCCCAACTCCTGTCTGTTTAAAAAAAAATAGACTTCACATCAGTTTTGATTATGACCTGATTAATCACTAAATACTAACCATTGTGTAGTTCTCTAGCTCCAGCAGGGGTTGCAGGTTATAGTGCAAACTCTATTCCCATTTTGTTAGGGGTCCAAGCCCGAAGTGGGCTGGGAACCCGCGGATGCAATGCATCGCGGTGCCCAGTACCACAAGTGGCCTATTGTATTCGCTCGGATTTTTATTATTATTCTTCCGTGAAGAAAACCGATACTGCGGCCTAGACCGTAAGTGCTACACACTCGAAACTCATAGGGTAGGTCCAGTTCACCGCAGCGACCGCAGGCGGCAAAATTCGCACACTTCTACCGCTAGGGGGCGCTATAGACAAGGTCAAAGCATTTGGCCTTGGAACTCTCGCCTATGAAAGCAGATATCAAAAACCTTATATCCTCGCGTTCGGGGGATCGTGCGGAATCTCCTGGTATAGGCCACGCCCATTTCCACCTGACGATTTTTTCGCTACATCGCAAAAACTGAAACACCGGCTGAAATCATCTCCTCCAAAGCCGCAAGTATGATCGCCACGAAACTTCGCACGGATAATCTCTGGAGCAAGCTGATGAAATTTTGTTTAGGAAATTTTGATCCGACAAAAACTGTTGTGATTATACGGTAACAAATATTTGCGAAAAACGCTACTAACAGGAAGTTAGGTCATATCTTTGGTTTGGAATGGCCGATTGACACCAAATTTGGTCCATTCATTTGGGATGTCCCCCTGAGGGGCTGTACAAAATTTGGTGCAACTCGCCCCTAGGTGGCGCTCTTTAATCCAGAAAATTTGTTCCTCTAAAACCACAAGTCACATTGACATGAAACCAGTGCCGAATTGTTCAGCACGGGATCCGGATGCCAGGCAACAAAGGGGACCCTAATGTGCCCATAGGTGGCGTTGTTATTGCAGATTGAAAATATTTTCAAAAATCCCATTGACTTACATTCATTTTATATCTCCATAACCACAAATCCGATTGGCACCAAATTTGGGTCAATTGTTACCCATGGGGCCCTGATGACATAAAAAATTTGGTGCAGTTCGGCCAAAAAGTGGCACTGTAATCAAAGCTCAAATACCCCATTTATTTCAATGGGATTTTCAAACTAAGGACATTTTACCTCATAACTACGGCCTACTACATTGCACCTTAATGAAACTTATGTCTACGTGTTTGGGGGATGCTGGCGATTCCTATGGTGTAGGACCCGCCTCTGTGCAATGAACGTTTCATTTTGCGAAATCGCAAAAACTCAAAAACCTATTTTAATGAACATCTCTGAAGCCGCAAGTCCGATCGGCACAAAACTTTGCAGGGACCATCTCTGGAACGAGCCGAAGAAAGTTTGTAAAGGGAATTTTGATCCGACAAAAACGGCCGAATTACAAGCTAACAAATATTTGCGAAAACGCTAAAAAGACAAAGTATAACATAACTCTGGCTTGGAAAGGCCGATCAACACAAAACTTGACAACCTTATCTGCCCTGCCCCCTAGAAGGGCTGTGCAAAATTTCGTGCAGTTAGCCGCTAGTTGGCGCTAGCCAAAAAAATCCCATTGACTTACATTCATTATATATCTCCATAACCACAAGTCCGATTGACACCAAATTTGGGTCAATCAGTGATGTCACGACTGATTGAGTTAGCATTTGTCACAAAGGAATTGTGACATCATCAGTGACATAATAGACGTTGCCACTGTGAGTTTATAAAT
>JAPMOB010249717.1:0-46289 GCA_029875015.1 Lepomis gibbosus
AGCAGTGGTTCTCAACCTTTTTTGGGCCAGCGCCCCCCTATCCATTATCCAGATCACTCACCGCCCCCCATCAAAAAAGACGTGGCTATTTGCCCTGAATATATTTTGATTTTTTTATTGTTACTATTGTTAATAAAAACACGGAAAAAAACTAATAAGTGAATATTCCTCCCAAAAACTGTGTATGAAGCAAAATACTGTTTTCTTGGATGGGGCACTATTAAGTGGGGGTATGGGGGTCCTCCCCCAGAAGATTTTTAGCATTAAAGACTTAATTTCCAGCATTCTGGTGAAGATTTCTTCCTTAATTTCTGCCTTTCTGCACCAATTTAGGGTGGAAATGTCTGAAAATAGAATACAATGTAGTGAGGCTCTCAGGCATTCTTATTGCTTTTAAATATTTTTCTCCTGTAGATCAACTTATTTATCCTGCTGTCAACACACGATTAAGTCTTACCCTTTTGTGGGGAAGTAACCTATTTAAATGTTTGTGGTCCCTTTTCATCTCAGTGATAAATTAATCCATTTTAATTCAGTAACTGACTGGACTTTAATAGCTTATCTGCTAATAACTTATCATAACTCAGTGTTTCCCACAGAATGACAGTGTAACTGTGCTGCAGCTGTACAGCATGCTAGCCTCGATAACTCAGCTGTAATAACTCAGCTCTCCTTATTAGCTAGGCCCACGACAGAGAGAGAGAGAGAGAGAGAGAGGAAACGCCCCCGTTGAGAAACACTAAGTTAGAGTTACATTTACTCATCTCTAAAGGGTCTTTTTTTTTCAAATATGCAAATCTTGACTTGTCATATTTTAGGAAACCTGACAGCACAACGGTGTATCTGTGTGCAACCATGTGGCACGAGACCCACGATGAAATGATGAACATCATTATCTCAATATTCAGGTGAGTCACAGTGACTTCTTTTTTGTAGCAAATGTCTATGATATATCATCTTTTAAAAATAGCAAGAATTTTGTTTTAACCATTTTAGTCAGTTACATTTGTTGCAATCACATAATTTTATTTTCCAAGTGCTTGGAGCCTTGGTCTAGACTCTTTTGAATGTCCTTCAGCTTCAACTCTTCAAAGTAAAAACTCTCAGTAAAGTTGTCATAAACCATTGCTGCTAAAAAAGTTCTCACGCTTTTATTTTGGAGGTGCAACCACTTAAGAGGAAGTGATTGTGTGAGTAACTGTATGACTGAGATCTATTTCAGCACCTGCCGCTATCCATTTATTTGTTTTTTTATTTTTCTGCTATCAAAGCATTCTGGCCGCGGACCAGATATTATTGCTGGAGGACCGGTTCTGGCCGACCAATGGTCTAGACAGTTTTAGTAGATTACTTTTAAGAACCCCAAAACTTTATCACAGTGGATTTCCTCTTTCTGTCTCCATGAACACTGCAGACTGGACAAGTACAGACCAAAGAAAGAGCCCAAAGAGATCAAAGATTTCTCTTTTGAAGCCCATATATTCTTTGATGATGCATTCAAAAATATCAAGGGGAGTCGGGGGCGTCACCTTAACGACTTTGGAAAGGACCTTGTGCAAGTCCTCTCAGAAGTTTATGGGTAAGACACATGTTTACAGATAATTTTACAGTTCAGGTGCATTTAAACGTCTCTGAAAGAACAAAAACCTCTGTTCTGAGCCATCCGTGTCATTTGGCACACCACCAGAGAAATACATATTTTAGGGAGTAGAAATAACCATCAAAGTATTCTCTCGCTCTCTGTCATCAGCATCTTCACAAACCTCGATAACAAGATCTTTAAAAAGCAACAGCAGATCCCTGATCAGAAAATTATAAGGACACCATATGGAGGTCGTCTTGTGGTCACCATGCCTCAAGGGAACAATATTGTGGTTCACTTCAAGGACAAAGAACTCATCCGTCACAAGAAGAGATGGTCTCAGGTATGAAAATAATGACCATTTACATGCACCATATATACACATTGGTTCATATTTATAACTGTGGTGTAGCAGCTGTAGGGTTAGCCGGTTGACATGATGCATTCAGTGAATTGGGTTTAGGCACTAACATTTTGGATGGTTGTGGTTAGGGTAGGGGCTTCGGGGGGGCTGTCAACACCTTTAGCACGAACGTAGCTAGCTAGCACTTCCGGTCTGAACCGGACGCCACTCTTTCTCAAATTGTCGGTATATGACGCCCTGAGATGAGAACGGGATGGAATGCCTGAGGGCCTCACTACATTGTATTCTATTTTCAGACATTTCCACCCTAAATTGGTGCAGAAAAGGCAGAAATTAAGTTCAAACTGTGTTCAAAATGTTCTAAGGCTAATAATATTCTAATATTGGAACATTCTTCTACTTCAAGCACAAAAATTGATTAATCTCTTGCATTATGTGAATGTTTTGTTAATTGTTACTTCTTATTTTCAAGATCATGTACCTTTACTATCTTTTGGGATGGAAACTTATGACAAAATATTACAAACGCTGGCAGAGTGGAGACAAAGAGACGGACCTGATTTCAGAGATCCAGGTGAGAAAAAAGAATATATCACTTTTTTGATGAACTTGACCACACATCCACATTATTTCTAAATAATACATAAATGTAAATCAAAGCCCAAAAGTGCCTGTTTCTCCAGAAAGAGAAACACAACACCTACCTCCTGGCTTTAGATGGGGACACAGACTTCCAGCCAACGGCTGTGATGTTGCTCATCGATCGTATGAAAATGTATCCACGTGTCGGAGCAGTATGTGGCAGGATTCACCCCACTGGATCAGGTTGGTCCACTGTTTAATTTAATCTAATTGAAACCAAGAGAAGACCAACCAAATACAACATAAAACAACTGTCCAATCATTATACGAAATGGCTCTGCCATAGATCCATCTTTGCAACTGTAAAGCCAACTAGCACTGGACCGACATTTGTGTTGAGGTTTACATTACCTCTGTTTTCCCTCTGCAGGTCCTGCAGTATGGTTCCAAAAGTTTGAGTATGCCGTCAGTCACTGGCTGCAGAAGACAGCGGAGCATGTAATTGGCTGCGTGCTGTGCAGCCCCGGTTGCTTCAGTCTGTTCAGAGCAGAGGCGCTGATGGACGACAACGTGATGAAGAGATACGCCACCAAGTCCACAGAGGCGAGACACTACATCCAGTTCGACCAAGGTAACGGATGTTTTAACGACTTATTCTCTCACTCCGTTAGGGGATAGCTTTCACACTCCGGCTCTTTATTTTCTGTTCCCTGAAGGTGAGGACCGCTGGCTGTGTACTTTACTACTAAAGCAGGGATGGAGAATTGAGTACAATGCAGCATCTGATGCTTACACCAACGCACCTGAGGATTTCAAAGAACTCTACAACCAGGTGAGTCCACACAGCTAATCAGAACATTTCCGGATATCAGAAGTGCCTGTGACTGTGGATGTCAAATCTTAGAAGTTGAAAATAACATCAGTCATGCTAATGATTTTTTGCTATCTTCAGCGTCGGCGATGGGGACCATCCACAATGGCTAATGTGGTGGATCTGCTGGGTGCAACCACCACAATTTCCAAGAGGAACTCGTCCATGTCCAAACCCTTCATGTTCTACCAGCTCTTTGCCATCACATCATCAATCCTTGCTCCTGCCACCATCTGCCTGATGATCGCTGGTCAGTGTTTTGTGTTTGGAAACTTCATCTCTGCGCATATTTTTTGTTAACTTTTGAGATTAACTGGACTTGACTAGACATATGACTCTTACAGATATTTTAATTATATTTGAATAAATGCAAAACTAAAAGGCATGTTAACACGTAACATTATTGTGCCTCCTCTTTTGTAGGTAGTTTGACTTTCGTCTTTAACACTGAAGCCAACACTGCCCTGGTCCTGGCTGTGTTACCTCCTCTCATTTACCTGATTCTCTGCTTCAAACTGAAAGCAGACACTCAGATCACTATTGCAGCAGTCTTGAGTATAATATATGCATTCATCATGTTGGTGGTGTCAATGTCCATCATTGGTAAGTTATATTCCAGCATGTATGACTTTAAGCAGACTCATGTGTAGCTACTTTATTTAGAATTTGCTGTTTAAAACTGCTTTAATTCTAACAAACTCTCAATTCCTTTAACTTTCGTAGGCGCAATGGTGAGGGAACAAACCATCCTGACACCCAGCAGCATTTTCGTCATCGCCATGGCTTTCATGTACATCATCACAGCGATAATGCATCCTCTGGAAATCCAGCTGGTGTTCCACGGCCTTCTCTACATTCTCTGCATCCCCAGCGCCTACCTCCTGCTTACCATCTATTCCATGGTGAACATGAACAATGTGTCCTGGGGCACCCGGGAGGCAAAACCTGCTGCTGGAGCTGAAACACCTGCAGACACCACCCCACAAACAACAGCTCAGAAAGGTAGATACCAGTTTCAAAATAAAGAGTTTCATACCACTCGTAGTGCAACACTAGACAAGTATTTTTGTTTGTGCTGACTGGACTGAAGCTAATCTTCACTTATGCAGCCAAAAGCTTCTTCCACCGACTCTTCTCATGGGCCAAATGTTGTAAGAAGTCCAACAGGAGAACTGGAAGTGAGCAGCCAAATGTCAACCAGGAAAACCTGATTGCAGAATCCGCACAACCTGAACCCCAGCCCCAAAACACTATTGTGGAAGAGGTTAGCATCTCAGAGGAACAGAGGTAGGTTCTGATGGTAGAACATGGATATAAATAAAATGTGTCAGTACTACAAAGTGTGAGATGATACTAAAATATTTTATGATTGTGTTTCAGGCAAGTGGAACCTGTTTTCGACTGTGATGACCAAAGTAAGTCCAAACCCTTTAGCAAAATTCAGCATGATTTTTTTGTAAAGAAATCCAGCACAGTTGCAAATGTGATGTTATCTAATATCTTCCTGCATTGCTCTTTTCTCTAGGTTGGGTCACACTACTACAGAAGAGTTCCAGTGACATGCCGCTGCAGGTGGATTTACTCGATCAGGTTTGTGTCTCACTTTATCAGATCTCCTGCTTTTCCAATTCATTAGAATTATGTTCACCATATTCAATTTCCAAATGCAGGTGAAAAATTTTCGTCATTTGCTACCATGCACAACCATAAAAAAAATTATAAAAAGAATATTTGACACACAATACAAAAACATTTTTCAAGTGGTGCTATACTGTCGCTAAACTCAAACACTAAGAATGATGTTCAATATTGGGATACAGCAGTAAATGTGTACTTTGTGTACAAAGCTTGTTACCTGCCTATCTGTATGAAATTAATTCATTGAAAGCATTTCCGTGTTCCTCTGTAGGAAGAGGAGAACTTCTGGAAAGAGCTTCAGAGTAGGTACCTGCAACCTCATGTCGAAGACAAAGAGAAACAGGAAAAGATAATCAACGACCTGCGAGAGCTGAGAAACAAGGTAGGTGTGCGGAGCTGAACTACGGTATATCTCCAATGGGAAGTCACTGTGCAGTCAATCTCAAATTAATGCTTTCTTTCTCATTACACACAGATAAACTTTGCCTTCTTCATCATGAATGCTCTGTGGCTGGTGGCAACATTTACCCTTCAGATCTTGAATATACCTATCAACATCTCCAAGCTCAACTTCAACCTCGAAGTCACTGGAAATATACAAATTGATCCCATTTCCTTCATGTTCATTCTGGGATTTGCCACATCGGTTGTGATCCAGTTCTTGACCATGTTTTACCACAGGTGACCTTTTACCTCAAAATACTTTACTTAACAGGGTTTGACATTTTAATGACATACAGTACATATATCAGTTAACATTTGTTTAAAATCTAACCTTCTTGTTTTGTTTTCATCCAGAATCTACACTCTGGTCCATTATGTGGCCTTGATGGACACAGAGCCAATAAAACAAAGAACAGAAGACTCAGACCAACAAGGCAATGGGGTATTTACACCTATTACTTTTGTTAATTCTACAGCTGCAGCTTCCACTACTAGTGTTACTTTTTTTACTACACCTGCTTTTGGTCTACAAATACTATGGTAACAACTTGCAATGATACTAGAACTATTAATAATAATTATTAGGCCTTAAAAATTGGCTTTACAACCGCAGCATAGCGCAACATCATCAGTTGTAATCTTGCAAATGCAGTCCAAAACTTAAACTTTCCAAACAGGAAGTTGGTCATTTTTAATTTAATGGTAATTGTTGGATATTTACAGAGTACATACTATTTGTGAATTTTCTTAAATGGCGTGTCCGTGGCGTGGGATTACATATCACTGCTTCGCCATGAAACAGTGTACAAGTGTACATGCTCAGATCTGTACCAAACTTTACAGGTTTAAAAAACAGAAGAGAACTGTGTCCACATTCATTATCATGTTCTAGTTAAAGCAGCATTCATTGTTATTCTTATAAGTGATTTTAATCTCACAAAGAACAACATGAGTAGGATTTACCTACTTACCTTACTTTTTAGGCTTGTTTTAAGTGAGATGCTAATAACAGAAAAGAACAAAATTGCACTGAAAATACTTTTATTAAATTAATGAGAGAAGCTGCAACATCCAGTCCAACTGCACCATCCTGCTACTGTGTCACTTCTGACTAGTCATAAGCCAGAAATATTCAATATGAGCTGGAATGTGCACTGATGTTTCTTCACTCTCCTCCCAGTTCGACACTGCGTCTGATGCCAACTCCACCTCCTACCAGGACTCACAATTGAATGACAGTGATGATGAGGACTCCTTTACGATATTCAACAGAAGTTATGATGGTGGGACTCTGGTGTAAACGCAGACTCTCTCCAACACATTTTAGCACTTTGAAATATGCACTGTTTGGGAGATTTGACCAAAATGTCTTTACGTGTATTAGAATGTATTTATTTATAATCTGAAATTATGTCATTGTGAATATTAGTTTTCTTAGAGGTGAGTGCTTCTGTGTTTAATGAAACTGCAAAGTTAAGAGGAATTACTGAAGTTTAATAATAATACAGACAATGTGAAGAGAAATTACATTCTCTTCATATGATGTTACAAACAAACTAACAAAGTACTTTTAATGGGGAAAAGAAAGTGAAATAATTACTTGAATCCTGTAAACCAGGGAAATATTAAATCAGGGAATCCTTTACAAAAATGCAACAGATTAATTGATAATCTTAATTTAAGAGCATAAAATACTGTACTGTATCATCAACACAACATACACAATATAATATTTTCTGCTATGGGATCACTGGTCTTTGTATTTATCATAAATATTTACATGCTTTCTGTGTGTGTCTGTGTTTACAAAACTTAGATCTCAAATCTTAAGAAATTTTTAAATTTAGCTATTTGTTTTTCTGAAATTGTATCTTTGTTGCACTACATATAATAAGCCTTTTCCATAAATAAGGCCAGATCATAAAGGTCATAAAATGAAAAGTAAATAATTTGTATATTTGTCGTGTATTACCCTTATTTACAACTGCTTGCAATTATGGTAAAAATATCTGGATGAAGCAAAAAAACCCTCCTCTTGAAGTTGTTCTGTGATAGGTAGAAGAGAAGCTGTGAAGGAAAGTACAAACGGAGGCACATTGGCCACTAAATGAGAAATGATCATTTCCAATTATCAGTTCACAATCTTTTTATATTTATATGTGAATGAAAAAAAGTTTTGCTCACTAAATTAAAACTAGGATTCTATTTTGTCTAATTTTGCCTTCAAATGCAATGATCAGTGTTGCATTGTGTCCTTGTTTTCTAAATAAAACACTTTATAATTAATTTTTTATGACAGACTAAAAATGACTTCAGAATAAATAAATAAATAAATAAAAGCAGAAATAAAAAGTTAAATACATAAATAAATTCAAATGAAATATATTTTTAATGAAAAAGGCTATTTCTGTATTTATTTATTTATTCATTCATTTATTTATCAAATTATGAATTGCTAGATGTGTTCATTTCCGTATTTCTTCATTTATTTCTACATTTATTTATTTCCGTATTTCTACATTTATTTCTATATTTATTTATTTCTGTATTTCAACATTTGTACATTTATTTATGCCTGTGTCTGTATGCTAATTAAGTGTGGGGTGATTGATTAAATAGCAATCTGATCATATCTACTACCACTGTCTTGTCTTCACTGGTACACTGAAGCTTAGCCTTCTGGCAGTGCTTGCAGTGGGCTGCTACTCATCGCACCCCTATATTTTACTCTTTAGCATACCGGTTCATTTTTCTGCATATAGACATATGACGTTCTCTGGCAGATTCATATGGCACAATATAAACTACATTACCCTGGAGGCATTACGTGAAACTTACCTGTTCCCGCTCTCGCCTTCCTGCTTCTGTCAGTAGAGACACATGAGGAAGAAGATCAGATGCCTTGTATTTAGACATTCTTTTCAAAAAGTCATAAGCTGACCAATCACAGTCTGGATGGGGCGAGAGAGTAAAAAAAAGTTTGCCACATTACAGCAAAGATTAGAAATGTTGAACTCGTTCTGCATGAATTATTATTATATATTATTATTAAGTTAGTAGTCATTAGCAAATTAGAGATTACCAACAGTTTTTTATACTGGTGGTGAGCTATAAAGTACATAAATGAGCTTTAGTGAACACTAACATTTGCACTAATTAAACCTTAGCTAGAGTAGTGTATTTTTTTTGTAGACAGTTGAATTATTTAACTAATAAGGTGTGACATGTTACAATCTGTAACATGTCCGTATCTGTAGGCAAACTGTCCAAATAAGGTGTAACTTAAAAAAACAAAAAAACAAAACAAAATATATATATATTTAATTCTACTGTATAACATTATACTAACACAATAATTTATAGTTAGTCCTCCAGGTTGTGCCTCTGCAGTATAGAGTCTGGATGCGACTGTGCTAATGTGCTTTTTCAAGCTTCAAGCCAGCCTCCCTCCTAGTGTGTACCAACCAGTACACAGCAACAACATGTGAAACTTCAAGCACATGTAACAGTTGAAACTTCCTGTTTTTAAGCTGTTCAGCCACATCCAACAGCAGGTCCACCAGTGCCCGCCCTCTCGAGGCCATTACACAAATTCATTGTCTCTAATAAGAATCACTAAAGTCAGCTGTAAGTCAGTGAACATTTAGAGTGCAAAGTTAACATTTACTTACTTTTAATGCTAATATTCCTATGCATTTTAATGTTTTATTGCTTCATTTTATTATTTCATGCAATCCATCCATCATCAACTGCTTATTGCAGGGCACACCCTGGAGAGGTCATGAGTCCATCGCAGGCCCTTATATAGACAAAGTACATGCAAACTCCACACAGAAAGGCCAGGTCAACCGGGGTTTGAACCCAAATCCTCCCTGCTGTGAGGCAACAGTGCTAACCACTGCACCATCACGCCACCACCTCATGCAATTCTTTCATGACTTAAATATTTATATATTTTAAAGCTGCTCGGGTCAATGGTTTGCTCTAAACTGTATTTTGTTGTTGCAATGACAATGAAGTCTCTAGAATGTATTTAACACTACACCACACCGAGAAGTGCAAATCAAGCTCTACACTAAAAAAGAAATAACACCCGATGTTCACAAAAAAGTTACTCTTAATAATTCAATTATCTTACAATCTTATCTTACAATTATATTACAGTTAAACCTTTTCAATGACTCCTGCAAGTCTATCCCCTTTATGGATGTAGCGCGAGAGATGCTTGCAGTTGTTACTGATGTTCTGTGTTTTTGTTATACTATACAACAGAGTTTACAGGTGGAGTGCCCCAGAGAAACAAAGGCAACAACTGAAGGTGTTTTTCACACTATCTCTTATGTGTCGCATCTTCCTGCAACAACTTGCCTCTCAAAACATTTTAGGAGTGAGACTTGTCCTTGAGCAAGACTTCAGTTTCCTGTTAAAGACAAAGGAAGTGTGAAAATAGAGTCCAGGTCTAAACATACTGAGATTACCCTTTAACTATCTGTCGCTGTGAGGAATCAGTCAGAGCTTTCCTAAGGTTGTACACCTTGATGATATGATCTCAAATACATAAATAAACAAATGTAGAAATAAAAAAAATAAATATAGAAATAAATGTAGAAATACAGAAAAAAACAAGTGTAGAAATAAATTAATAAATACATCTATACATAAATAAATACACAAACAGCCTTTTTTATAATAAAAAAATATTTATGTATTCAATTAATTACTTATTTCTGATTTTACTGATTGATTGATTGATTCTTAAGTCATTTCTGGTCCCAGGGTGGCTGAACAACATACAGATAGATTTGTCAAAATTTAGAACAGAGATGTAATTAAAATATATTTAGTTAACACATGCATCTGTACTTGTGCAAGCATGTTTGGCCCTATTAAATGTGACTGGTGTGAATTCAGAAATACTGGTTCATTTAAAAACTCTCCAGCAACTTGTTAAAGTCATGTAGTGAAAAGTAATTACTTAGTAACTGCTTGATGATCACTTCACTTGAGGGGGAACTTCAAGTAACTAAAGTATTTATAATTCAAAGATTCAGTGTGTTAGTTTTTGCGGCATTTAGTGGTTGGGAATTGCAACCAGAGAATCACGGTGCATTCACATGCTCCTCGGATGATTTTCAGAGTTGTGAATCAGAATGTGGAATCAACATGGATGCTACAAAGATGTGCTTGATTAGCATTATTAGAACATATAAACAAAACACAGACATCTAGTTTACACTACATGGACAGCAAATTACATTTACTCATTTAGCTGACGCTTTTATCCAAAGCGACTTACAATTGCTATACATGTCAGAGGTTGCACGCCTCTGGAGCAACTAGGGGTCAAGTGTCTTGCTCAGGGTCACAGGTCTCTCACACCAAAGGCAGGCGTCTTATCCATTGCACCATCTCCACCCTAAATTAACCATTATAACCATATTACAGACTACATTTTTTGCAAAATACAATATGGCGCAGTATGTGATTTTGCACGACCAAAGTTCTGTATACTTCTTTATGTCATGTTAACATTTAATTTCTCTTTTTGCAATAAAGATTTAAGGGAATGAACAATAATGAAACACTTGCCTTGCATTTTGTGCTAAAAGCTTTTTGAATTAGTGACAAAAATAGTAAGAGTCTTGGACCTTAATGCCTACATTTTTTGGATGTTTTACTGCCTCAAGCAATTAAAATATTGTCTTTGCATAAGGGTTATTAATAACCCAGATATACAAAGCAGCTATACATGCAGAACTAAACAGACAGAACAACACAATACTGACAAAAAAGACCTTGAAAAGAAGGTATTCATAAGGTTGTGAGATTTTCCTACTCGGTAGCTTGCTTCCAAGCTGCTTTTTAATTTTATGGAAAAACTCCTAGACGCTAGACAGCTAGATGTTAGATAGCTGAAAGATTATATGTTTGGTTGAAGGTGGGAAACATGGACAAGGACTCTATTCATATCTTATGTTTCAACTGTAATTGGTATTCAAATGTGGATTGACTCACAGTGCCCTCTACTGTATATGGAGGAATATAATCTCATGTTCATGAATCCTTTTTTTAACTGGAGGGAAGATGATGGTTTTGAGAGGATGTAGATGGGACGCGGTGGTTGGGAAGGGGGAAAGTTGTTTTGCATACTGCTTATGTTATATTACAACTTGTATTTTGTATATTATAATTTCTAAGGCTCGGTTCAAACAAAATAAACCAATACATTTAACAAAATGTAAATACTTTGCATGCAATCCTCAGGAGCCACCACCTGAATGGAAAACTAATGTGGGGAATTAGGGTTTAAATGGCATCAAAATTTACACACCCCATTTCCACAAAGGTTTGGATATTTTCCAAACTGCAATAAAAACAAAATTCTGGGATTTGTTGATTCACATTCACAATTGTGTACAGTCATTGGAAGATGAAGACAGGGTTTTGGATTTAAGAGCAGCAGAACGCGATCCACCCAGCCCAAAAATACAGACCAGGATAGGAGCCCAGCTTGGACCTGGACAAAATGGGACTCATACTGACCAGACAGAGACTTGCCCCATCAACATCATGGATCAAGCACTCAGCAGGTGGCCCATGTTCTAAGCTGTCAGCTCAAGACTCCGGCAAGACGAGAGGAGGTGGATGATGCTTGGTGCTTAAACGCAGTCAAGATGGACTCACTGTTGCCAGACTGTTTATTGTGAAGATGGAACTTTTATATTATCATCTGGTTGCTGCTGTTTATATTCATCCCATTCAAAAACAGTAAAAAATAACATTCAATTTCTTTCCCTTTCGGTAATATAATTCATGGAATACTCAGCACCAATTGCAATAAAATGTTTTACTTATTCAATGTTAGTGTTGGACACTCTCAATAACTGATAATTCGTCATATCTTCTCCGTCTCACCACACCAGCGTACAGTCCCAAATGCGGTTCTGTGTCTGTCAGACAGTCTGAAGGGGAAACTGTGTAGTACTTTTAACTTTTGACACTTGAAATTTTTTAAACTTTTACTTGAGTAGTATTTTACAGGATGACCTTTTCTTTTACGAAGGTAACATTTTAGTTTACTGTACTTTTACTTAAAAAAGTAGCCTACTTTTTCCACCACTGATTACAATGGATTCATATTCCATAGTTTCTGATCTATCAGAGGGGATTTAAATCTGACTCATTTTTAGTGTGTTATTTTCTGGGGAATGTTTTGTAGTCACTTACTAGAGAACACTGAGCAATTGATAAACTAGAAGGAAGGACATTTGACACGGCAGCAGCTTAATCCTTGTGCACTTATTGATATTAGGTTGCACAGTGTCATTTCTTTAGAAGACAAGCCAAGTCAAACCTGATAAGTCACAACTTCTTTATTTTTCCATTGACCTGCAGCCTAAACAAATATGTCAACAAATAAATGTTTTTTTATTTTAATATTTGAGAAGGCACATGTACATCAACTTCTTGTCAAAGCAAGCTGACGTTAGAACACAGGCCTTCAGTTGTTAATGTTATTTTAAAAAAGCACTGCATGAAGGAACAGATACGGTGGTCATGTTGAACAAACTGCATATCAAAAACAAATTCAAAAAAGTGCATAGAAAAAACACTAATATGAAAGCCACAACATAACAATGGAAATGAGCAACAACTGACATTAACAATGAAATGCACCGACTAACATATAACACATAACAATTTCTGAGTCTGTGAATTTTCTGAAGTCTCTACGTTTTTTGAATAAACTGCAGGATAATTCAACCTCTTCTCAAATGAATTCAAGAGGAATGAAATTAACTTTTTCTCACAACTTACTGACACACACAATGTGGCCCTCTGACTTTTTTATTTAGCTTTACTCAAAGTCAAAATGTCCTCTTGACCAGAGCCGGGCTTGGCAATGTTGGCGCGCTAGGCAAGATTTTCAACCCCCCACCCCCCCACCCCCCTCCAAAAAATGCATAGAATTTTATGCAGTAAGGCTTTCAGACATTCTGTAGCTATTGCTTTTAAATAACTGCTGAGTCATTACACATGCAGGCATTACTCAGTCTTCCCTCCTCTTTTGTGTCAACAAAAGAGTTTTGCATGGGGATGTGCATGTGACACCTTTTCACCTCAAAGTTTTAATTAAGTCTACCTGTCCTGTAATCTGCTGTGCATTAGACTTAATGCTCTGCAGGAATTTACCCTTTAGACCGACACAGTGCACAGACTGCATACACGTTAACTTCAGCAGCTGTTTATCTTTTCCTCTAGTGTCACTATTTGGCCAAATATCCACTTGTAGACAAGAAAGATTATGATCTAATGGCATGGGACTGTACCATGGGAAGAAAAGTTATCCTCCCCAGAGTATGAACCATTTCATATTTGTTTCTTTATTGGACAGTCCATGTGCTTGAGGCTCCATCAGAACTGCGTTTTTTATTTTAAATCTGTTAAGACAATAGCAAAATCACAAATTTAGGGGAAGTAACTAACACTGCACACTCCATAGGAGTTTTTACTCTTGAGTGATAAATTAACAAAAATATTTTTTTGGTGTTTATTGGTGTTCCCAGCTGGGCACATTATTTACTTAATGATGAATGGAAAGCTAATGACGCTGCAAACACTCTCAGGTCTGTATTCAGTTCAGTAATAGTCTAACATAAGTAAGCATAATTACCACATTCTAACCCATCAGCCCATTGTGGTTCCCATTGTGGGAATGTTTTTCCGTCAGACCTATTTTCCTACACAGGGTTGCCCAGACCTAAAGTTGCACAATAAGTAGTCCTCCAACACACAATAGATGCAGAAACAATGTTTATAATACCTATAATTCACTGTTAGAGGAGGGATGTTTGCTCTGAATTCCATCAACCCGCACCTTGGTGTTTCCTTTTCATGAGGGGCATGGTAATCATCCACTGTCACATGAGTCATGCTTCCTACCTACCTTTATATGCAGATGTTAAACCAATCGACAGTCATTTGGTATAGCAATTATGGAAAGTGAGAGAGACATACGCAAGTAAGTAACGCTATGTTTTTTGCTCTGAAACATCTATTATGAAAATTAGATCTCTATATATTTAATTAGAAATCATTTGAAAATAATGAAATGTAGATGTAAAAGTAATTTCAATTATTTACATTTATATGAACACAATGAATTGCTTAGTTATTTAAGGGTTAGAAAAAGTGAAATCCATTTTTCCCAATTATCATTTATAAGCAATATATTATAAAATGTGTTATTATAACATGTTATGACATAGTTATAAAGCAGATATAATGGCAAGTATTTTAATAATTTCATCTTTTTCTATAAAGACATATTTTAAATAATTTCAATGGTGGCTGTGTTTTTGTTTATTTCAGTAATCAGTAAGTAATCAGTTATTTTAATTTTCATCCATAACCTGTTTATATACTGTACCAGCTTCCAGTTATGGATGCTTCACATGTGTATTGCTCATATCTGGAGACATCAATCCGACTTAAATAGATCATGTAAATGTTAAGAAACGATCTATATTATGTTTAGAAAATGATTACTGGTGTGGAAATTAAAAAAAAATTCAGTTACTATTAGAGAAACTCATTTAAAGTGTACATACATTATGTTTAAATTAATACAATTTCATTATTAATCTCTTATTTAACACATTTATTTTTTCATAATCACTATATCTAAATGTAAAATACATAAAATGTATCTATCTTTTGTCATTCTTTAATTTATTACATCATAACTATGTGAAAATGTGTTGTATTTCCAACATTTTCCACCTCACTGGTTTTATGACCCACCTTCCAGACTTTGATTTTTGTGTGTTAATTTAGGAGGCCATGGGATACCTGTGGAGAGGTCCCGGTCATTGAAGATGAACAGACACCATGGAAAATGATAAAACTACTAAAGATCATCTTTCTGACCATCGTCGCTGTATGTGTATTTGGATTGGCGCTATGTAGCAAGGTTTGTTCTTTTTTATTTTATTTAGTTACAATGCATTCAAGGATAAAGGATAAATGTTGTTTATTAAGCATTATACACGTGGTTGTATAACAAAATGAAAGTTTGTAATCTCTTCTGTGAACGCACATTAAACTTAACATAAAGCTAAATGTGTATTCAGATATGAATTTGGGTCTGGGGTGATTGTGAACAGCAGCAACAAGATGAATATGGATATCACATTCATATAAAAAAGTCTGACATTTGGGAAGCAGTGGCCATCTTGACTGTGTTTGAGCGCCAAGCATCATCAGTGGAAACACAGAGTCCACCTTGTCTCATCTTGCCGGAGTCTTGTGCTCTGTTGAACACAATCCACCCAGCAAGTGCTTGATCCCGGATGCTGATGTTGCCTCTTATTTCTGTTGCTTGGCCAACCTGAGTCCCATTTTGTCTAGACCAGACCTTTAGAAGCAGTCTTAAATCCAAGATTGGCCAACATAGCTGCTTTTCCAGCTCTTTTCCACCTCACTTGGGTAATCTACCAATTAGATTAGGCACCCGCTGTGGTACCTAGTCTGGTTGAACAGGCCGTGTGGTCTTTAATCCAAAACCCTGGCTTCCTTTTCCAATGACTGTATTTTTGTAATGGGCAAGAACTGTTTCGGCAAAAAAGCCAGAAAAAACAGATCAAAAACAAAAGTGTAGGGTAGTTTGAAGGAGCGATTACCTGCTGCATCCACGTGTGTATGACTTGAATTAACATGAATAGCATGAATTAATTCTATGAATATGAATACAGCTAGCCAAGTGACCCTTGAATGTGTGATGTCATTGCATAAAGCCTCTGCTCCATAGACATAAAAACTTGTTGATATATGGGTTTCTGGGTAAATTAAATTAATACCTCTATTCAGAATATAAACTTAATTATTGTGTAAAAACCCATCTCAGAAGGACACCAGATCATTCTGCAATGTCCCCAAATCACAGTATAACTAACTTATTAAATGATCATCTTGTTTTTTACTGTTGTAGACTTCTTTCCTCCTCCTCATCAACTTGTCCAACAAAGGCACAAAGACCCTCCCAGATGACCAGAAACCCGTTGCTCTGCTATGTATTGGATGTTCTCTCATTGCCTCCAGTATCTTTCTGTTTCTCAAAAGCATTTGGAAGGCATGGTATAAAACATCAAAGCTGCCAAGAAAAACAACTACGGCCATGGTAACACAACCTAACTTTATCTATTACTTATGCTGAAAACAGAGTCCGGTTGGTGTCTTGACCATGTTGTTGAATGTCCTTCTGCTTCTTCTTCAGGTTCTGTTCTTTGAGTTCCTGGTGTCTCTGGGTGCAGCAATTCTCACAATAGTGGCAATGCCACACTTGGATATTGTGACCAATGTGACAATACCGAACGGTGTGGCCGTCCTCTCTGCACTCCTACAGGTGGTCACTCAGTGCATTGCCAAGGAAAGAAACCATTTTCTGATGCCGTCTATTGCTGCCTTTATCCTCATTTTGCTCGGTTACGTCCTGTTCCTCTTTTTATACATTATGAAAGATCCTACTGATATCAAGATGGCCATTTGGGTGGGTCTGGCTGTTGGTGGGTCCTTCTTGGTGTCTTTCAACTGGTGGGAGACCTACTTCCGACTGATCAGCGAGAACAGCAGCTCTGTCTTCGTCAAACACCTGTGCAGAGACATGACAAAGTGCCAGAATATGCTGCACATCTTCTCCAGTCTGCTCAGGATCACAGTGACCGCCTGTGTGCTTGGAGCCTATGTCCCTCTGTCCAAAATGGACTGGGACATACTGAACTCCATCCCAAGTCGTGAGACAAAAATTATAGCCATCATCATTGGGGTCCAGCTGATCTCCTCTGCACTCTGCCACTGGTTTGCTGTAGTGTCCTGCAAGATGCACGCCCTGCGACGATGCTTCATTCTGCCTTTGTACTTGGCCTCTCTGGCTGTCATGGTTCTGCTCATCGTCCCCGTTATTGTTTACTATCAGGACTACAGAGGAAGTCTAAATGGGACTGCAAGCATCAACTTCACAGGCTACTGCAGTGACATTGTAGATGGAAGAAACCACAGCTTGAATGGCAGCGTGTTCCCACATCTGGTTTTGGATGTTACACACACTCTGTGCTTCCTGGACATGTCAAATATATCTGACATTGGCATACTGACAGGTAATAGAGTAGAGCAAAGAGAAGAGTATCATTCACACAAATAAGATTTAAAAAATATCACTGTAGGTATGTGTTTTTTATACAAGTAGGGTCACCAATCCAAAACACATTGAGTGTAGTTTATTTTAGGCCTAAATCTGACCCACACCCTGTCCTACTTACCTGTGAGCCCCAGTGCTCAGGTGTATATTTGTTTTAAACATAATTTGAAAGGACCAAAATCTCTAATCATGCTCCACAATCTAAGTATTACCAGTTAAAGTTTGATGGCTATTTAGATATTTCTTCCTGTAATTTTCTGGATACACTAACAAACTTCATCACATGGTAGAGTTTAGGGCAATTTAATAAATTTATAAATCTTCCTTCAGGTTCAGCAATGTCTTGGTGGTTCGGCCTGGTGTTGGCCACTCTCCATCTGTGGCACCTGAACACGTATCGTATCCAGAGGACCCAAGACCTGTTCATTAAGAGGCTGTATGAAGGAGCCTTTATCGAGCAGTCCCTGCTCCTCAACACCCGATTCAACATCCGACATACCAAAAACAAAATGAAGTAAGTGTTTGTTGTTTGTGTTCTTGTAGTTCTCCATTTTGGTCAACAACCATCTAAAGCATTTAGGCTTTTTAGCTTAAGCTATCAAGTGTGCATCTTCTCCAAACAAAACTATGTTTCTCAAATTTGCAAATCTTGTCTTCTCAAGGATTAGGGCATCTGAAACAACAATGGTGTATCTGTGTGCGACCATGTGGCACGAGACCTGCGAAGAGATGATGAACATCATTATATCAATATTCAGGTGAGTTACACAGACTTCTGTTGCTGGATCTTCTGTGATGTATCATCCTCTCGTTCCTCCAACTATCTCTGTTGATTCCCTGAAATAAATTACCTTTTTGACCACAGGGAGCTCTGAACATAGTATCTGCTAGAATATGAATTACTTTCCTTTCTTTAAGTCACTTCCAGAGAATTTGAGCCTTACAAGAGGAATTTTCTTTCAACCACTTGGTCAGTTAAATTTTTTGCTGTCACAGGATTTTATTTTCCAAGAGTTTGGGTCCTTGGCCTAGACAGTTTTAGCAGTACCATTAAGAACCCCAAAATGCACTTTATTGCAGTTCTTCTTTCTCTGAACACTACAGACTGGATAAGTACAGGCCAAAGAAAGAGCCAAAGTTCAATGATTTCACCTTTGAAGCCCATATCTACTTTGATGATGCATTCAAACAAGTGGAGGGGAGCCGTGGGCGTCACCTCAACAAATACGCAGAGGACCTTGTGCAAATCCTCTCAGAAGTTTATGGGTAAGATACATGATTACAGAAGGTTTGCTATTATAGTGCATTTTAGCATCTGAACAGTGAAGTTCGTTCTGAGCTGGCAGTAGCATTTGGTACACTAACAGAGAAACACATTTTTCAAAAGGTTTGAATTACAATCCAAGTATTCTTTCATTCACTGTCATCAGCATCTTCACAGACATTGATAAGAACGTCTTCATAAAGCAGCAGCAGATCCTTCATCAGACGATCATAAGGACACCGTACGGAGGTCGTCTTGAGGTCACCATGCCTCATGGGAACAATATTGTGGTTCACTTCAAGGACAAAGAACTCATCCGTCACAAGAAGAGATGGTCTCAGGTCTGAAGATAATGAGAAGCATTTTGGAGTTTTCAAAATTTTATGACACGATACTGGATCATTTCTCTACTCAAGTTTAACAATGTTATGTTTGTTGTTATTTATTATTTTCCAGATCATGTACCTTTACTATCTTCTGGGCTGGAAACTTATGACGAAATATTATACACGCTGGCAAAACGGAGAGGACGAGACGGAGCTTAGAGCAGCTCTCCAGGTGAGATAAGAGAAACAAATAACAAGTGAGTTTGAACACACATCCACAGTATTAGTGAAGAAAACTAAAAATAAAACAAACGTGCCCTTTTCTCCAGAAAGAGAAGCATAACACCTACCTCCTGGCTTTAGATGGGGACACAGACTTCCAGCCAACTGCTGTGATGTTGCTCATCGATCGTCTGAAAATGTATCCACGTGTCGGGGCAGTATGTGGCAGGATTCACCCCACTGGTTCAGGTTGGCCCATTATTCAGTTTAAATAAACTAAAGACAGGAAAAACCAACTAAAAACAACAATCCAATAATTTGAACAAATATTTCTAAGATCCACCACTGAAGCTGTAAAACCAACAGTGACTTACACCGGACTGACATTTGTGTCGACGTTTACATTTCCTCCTTTAACTCTGCAGGTCCTGCAGTATGGTTCCAGAAGTTTGAGTATGCCGTCAGTCACTGGCTGCAAAAGACAGCAGAACATGTGATTGGCTGCGTGCTGTGCAGCCCCGGCTGCTTCAGTCTGTTCAGAGCAGAGGCACTGATGGATGACAACGTGATGAAGAGATACTCTACCAAGTCCACGGAGGCGAGACACTACATCCAGTTCGATCAAGGTAACGGATGTTGTTTGAAAGGACTTCATGTCTCTCACTCAGTCTTGTTGATAGCTTTCACACCAGGCCCCTTTCTTTTCTTTTACCTGCAGGTGAGGACCGCTGGCTGTGTACTCTATTGTTGAAGCAGGGATGGAGAGTTGAGTACAATGCAGCATCCGATGCTTACACCAACGCGCCTGAGGACTTCAAAGAACTCTACAACCAGGTGAGTCCTGCAGCTAATCCAAACATGTCCACTAACATGATGGCCATAAAGTACCTACAAAGATTGAAACCTATAAATGTTTCTAATATTCAAAATCTGCATATTAAAAGCACCAATGACTGTGGACCTCAATTCTAATGTTCAGTCACTCTAATGATTGTCATTGTCAGCGTCGGAGATGGGGACCGTCCACAATGGCTAATGTAGTGGATCTGTTGGGCTCCACCAATGTTATTTCCAAGAAGAACCCCTCCATATCAAAACCCTTCATGTTCTACCAGCTCTTTAACATCACCTCATCAATCCTGGCCCCTGCCACCATCTGCCTGATGATCGCAGGTCAGTGTTTTGTGTTTGAAAACATAATCTCTGCACATACAACCTTTTGTGAAATTTTGAGATCACCTGGACTTCACTACAAATATAATTATTATACAGATGTTTTAGTTTTTGTATTTTGTTTGTATTTGAATAAATACAAAAATATGTAGCAAGAACAACAAGTAATACTTATGTGGATGTGTCATGAGAGAGCTGAGTGCAGTGGCAGGTAAAGTGAGGTGTGGACCCTAAATGCAGACAATGGTAAGGAGGATGCATATCAAAAGATTTATTATAACGCAAACTTAAAGAAACTTACATGGAAGCACAGCAGTCAGAAGTCCAAACAAAAGAAAATCCAAACGAAACCTAATCTAGTGGTTAGCAGGGTAATCCCCAAACAAAGAAAACAAAGAAAAGTATAAGGAACTGAGCACAGCATAAAACTCAACATCAAAAGAGGATGCAGCAAAGACTGAACAGAAGTAAGAGCTTAAATACACAGTCAAATGAGCAGGGAGGGAGTGCACGGGTGAACAACATGAGTAATAAATATGCACAGTAGACAGTGAAACAGAACAGAGTGAATCAGTGAGACAAACAGACAGGATTTAACATAAATACAGAAACACAACTGAACATCAAAATTCAAAGTAAACACAACAGAAAACAAGAAAACAAGAGTAAACACAAGACAAAGAACACAAACCAACAGAAACCTTATAATACAAATAAACTACAACCTAACAGGGAAACAGACTGAGTCTATAGGATAAAAGAGAACACAAAGCAGACAAGACCAAATGCAAATACAAAACACAGAACCAGGAATAAATACGAAGACAGGAACTAAGACACAGAACTAAAATGCAGGACTAAAACTAAGATACAAGACAAAACTGGTACTTTGAACTGAACATGCAAATGAACAAAAGAATAAACAAGGCTACAACGAAGAAGCACATAACCTCAAACCATGACAGACTACATACAGGAAGAACATGAACACAAAACCAAAGTCCTAATGGTATCTGCCTCTTCTTTTGTGGTCTCCAGGTAGTTTGACTTTCGCCTTTAAAATGGAAGCCAACACTGCCCTGGTCCTGGCTGTGTTACCTCCTCTCATTTACCTGATTCTCTGCTTCAAACTGAAAGCAGACACTCAGATCACTATTGCAGCTGTCATGAGTATCATATATGCATTCCTCATGTTGGTGGTGTCAATTTCCATCATCGGTAAGTTATATACCAGACATAACTTTATGCAGACACATATGTAGCTACTTTCTTTAGACTTTGTAAAATATTTTTAGATGTGCTGCTAAAAACTGCTTTAATTCCCCAAACTCTCCATACCTTAATCATTCTTCAGATTCTATGGTGAAGGAACAAACCATCCTGACACCCAGCAGCATTTTCGTCATCGCCATGGCTTTCATGTACACCATCACTGCGATAATGCATCCTCAGGAAATCCAGCTGGTTTTCTATGGTTTTCTCTACATTCTCTGCATCCCCAGCGCCTACCTCCTGCTCACGATCTATTCAATGGTCAACATGAATAATGTGTCCTGGGGCACCCGGGAGGCAAAACCTGCTGCTGGAGCTGAAACACCTGCAGACACCACCCCACAAACAACAGCTCAGAAAGGTAGATACCAGTTTGAAACAAAAGAAATCTATTTTCATGTAATTTACAGTGCGGCACTTGACAAAAATTATTGTGTGTGCTGACTGAACTTAAGCCGATCTTCACTCTTGCAGCCAAAAGCATCTTCAACCGACTCTTCGCCTGGTCCAGATGTTGTACAAAATCCAGTAAGAGATCTGGAGGTGGGCAGCTCAATTTCAACCAGGAGCACATGATCCCAGAGACAGCTCAACCTAAACCCCAGCCCCAAAATACGATTGTGGAAGACATAAGGATCCCAGAGGAAGAACAGAGGTAAGATATGAAGGTAGAACATCAATTGAAATGTAATGTGTCAGTTCTTTATTATAATATTTATATATAATATTTATAATTCTGTTTCAGGCAAGTGGTGCATGTTTTCGACTGTCCTGCCCAATGTAAGTTCAAACACTTAAAATAAGCAAGATTGTTCCAACACATGTGCTTGCAAATGTAATGTTATCTAATACCCTCCTATGTTGCTCTTTTCTCCAGGCTGGGTCACACAACTACAGAATATTTCCAGTGACATACAGCTGCGGGAGGAGTCACTCAGCCAGGTTTGTGTCTCAGTTGATCAGGTTTGCATTATTTGCCTCTAAATCACATATGAATTGTCTGCTGAAGGTTTACTACTGTTCCATTTCATCAAAATTATGTCCACCATATTCAGTTTCCAAAATGAACACTGACCTTATCTTGAGGAATTTGCAGTACTTTGTTATTTGTTATTTGCTGTGTCTAAACATGCACAAATATAATAATGATTATTACAGATAGTACATTTGACACAAATAACGCAGATATTTTATAATGCAAGAAGCAGTAATTGTGTACATAAAACTTGTTTTCTGCCCTATCTATATTAGAATAGTGAATTGAAAGAATTTCTGTTCTTTTGCAGGAGGAGGAGAACTTCTGGAAAGAGCTTCAGGAGAAGTACCTGCAACCTCTGGTTGATGACAAAGAGAGACAGGAAAAGATAACCAATGACCTGCAAGAGCTGAGAAACAGGGTAGGTTTGGGCAGCTGAACTATTTTACATGTCTAATTGGACATCACTGCTCAGTTAGTCTTAAATTAATCCTATCTTTCTCATTACACACAGATAAACTTTGCCTTCTTCATCATGAATGCTCTGTGGCTGGTGGCAACATTTACCCTCCAGCTCTTGAATATATCCATCCCGGTCCCCAAACTCAGCATCAACCTTGAAGTCACCGGAGAAATACAGATTGATCCCATTTCCTTCATGTTCATTCTGGGATTTGCCACATCGGTTGTGATCCAGTTCTTGACCATGTTTTACCACAGGTGACCAATTACCTCAACAAGGTTTTGATTTGAATTCTGTTCATATATCTGTTAGCATTTTTATGAAATCTAACTTTTTCTTTCTGTGTTCGTCCAGAATCTACACTCTGATTCATTATGTGGCCTTTCTGGACACAGAGCCCAAAGAACAATACCCTGAAATAGAACAATCAGACCTGCCAGGCAAAAAGGTATAAGGTACAAGTATTTCTGCTGTTACATCTCCTGCTACTGCTTGTACAATTAGTGTTACATTTTACTTCACCTGCTGCTGATCTACAATCACTATTTTACCAACTTGCAATGATACTCAAACTATTGATAGTATCAATTATTTGTTCTTTGCTTACAAAGTTCTATATGGCACTAAACACTGATGGGTCCATTTATTGATTTTCAAGTTAGGCCCTTCAACCATACCATAGAGCAATGCAAAATGCAATGTTACAAGGTACAGTAATCTTAGTAATCCCACCGTTGGGCTGCAATCACAGTCCAATGGAGAGATAAAAAAAATTCAATTCAAAAAAAGGACTTGTGTTTATCAAACGTATGTCCTTTACTGAGGTTTAGCAAGAAATTGCACTCAAAGAAGTTACTCCAAATGAAGTCTATTAAATTGCATGGAAAGCAGGATTTGTGCCTTCTGTTGGTTGGCAGAACAAACCGAAAAATCCAATTATACAATTGATTTTAATCTCCACCAATAGTAGGATTTACCTCACTGTAATTATGCAGACTTCCACTATGTAAGGTTCTAAACAAAGAAAAGAACAAAATTTCCTTGTAAATATATTTTGTTTTTATTACCAATGCCAGCTGGGACAGCCATCCGAGCTGCACCATTCTGTTACTGTGATTAACCTACAACAAGTTGTCACCTGCCGGACTTGTTTCAGGTGTGGTGGAATTTATGTGCACTGATGTTCCTTCCCTCTCCTCTCAGGTCAAATCTGCGTCCACCGCCGACTGCAACTCCCAGAAGGAGTCAGAACATGAAGACAGTGATGATGAGATTGTCTCGAGGTTGTATAACAGTCACAATGGACGGACATTGGTTTAAACACAGACTCTGTTCAACAGCAGCACATTTTAGCACTTTCAAATATCCACTGTGAGAATTTACCAAAATGTTGATATAAATTTGAGTTTCTTTAGAGTGTGCTGCTTCTGCAAATAACTGTACTATCAAGATGATTTAATGCAGTTTAGAAATAACATTGACAATTAAAAGTATGTAAATGGAATAAATAATGTATACTAATTAATGAAGTACTTTCAATGGTGTAAAAAGGCAGGGAAATCACTTGAATGCTAACGATCAGTGAAGTCTCAAATCAGGGAATCTTTTATAGAAATGACAAAGAGATTTAATGCTATACTTTTTTTCTATAATTTTCTGCTGTGGCATCACTGGTTATTATCTTTATGAACTATATTTACATGCTGTTTGTATGTGTTTTATTGTGTTTAACATATCTTTGACCTCAACTATTGAGAAGTTTACAAATGTAGCCATTAGTTTGTTTTTCTAAAATGTTATCTTTATTGCACTAGATAAGATTTTTCCATAAATAAATGTGTTGTGCATTGCCCTTCAGTTTCTTGTAATATTGATAAAAGAAATGCCTATATAGTGCAAAAACTCCTCTTGAAGTTGTTCTCTGATGGGTAGAAAAGAAGCCACGAAGCTGTTTATCAGAGGAGGCATACTGGCCACCAAATGAGCAACAAGCTTTACCAAATATCAGATCATGATCTTTGTTTGTATTTATTTCAAATGAGACTATTTGAAGCAAAATAAAATTTTATTTTAAGTAATTTTACCTTTCAGTGCAATAATAAGAGTCTGTATTGTAGTTTCTGGCCACATGGAAAATGTCCAATGTCCAATATTCACTCTGTTTTTACTTTATTTAGGCCTCCACCTACTCCTCTGTGAAATATCTGGCTGAGCTGCTAAATGTTTCACTATGTTCACCAGCTAGTCGCTAACTGCTTTACTTAGGACTGAGAAGGAAGTTTATGCTCTGTGATTACATAGTTGAAGTGACATCCATTAAGAGGCTCTGTGAATGTAATGAAAACAACAATGAAACACGCACTGGCGAAATGATTGGGTGGTTGGTGAGGCCCACACAAATTATTATCTGATGCAATACACAAAATCTTCTATGGCCTGCCCTATAATTTTGTAATTGGACTACCTACCTGCTGAAAAGCTTCTTACATTACTCAGACAGAATTAATAATAGTCTTGGACCGTCGTGCCAACATCTTTTTGGATGTTCTACTATGTCAAGCATTTAGACAATTAGCATGTTTGTTAGAAGTAAACAGCACACGACTCTGACGAAAGTGGCTGTGTCTGAAATCCCCACTCATTCACTACTCCCTACCCCCTATGTAGGGGGTTGTATGTAGAGGACTATATATTGAGCTCACTGTCATTATTAAAACAACACCTTCGGACATACTCCGATCGTTATTTCGGCACAGTTAATTATGTCATTGCTCTCAATCAGGTTTTTCTATCAGTGCAATGCATGATGGTATGTAGGGCTTTGTTATCAGTTGTACATTACTTTTCAAAATGCATTCTGGGATACACTGAGTGGACTATATAGGGTATAATAATTATCACTATACACTATATAGTCCACTATGTAGTGAGTAGTGGGGGATTTTGGACACAGCCATTGAAAACACAAAAATCCAGTCCAGGTAAATTTCAACAATGAAAAACTGAATATGTGTTTTTCTTGTTTGCTTAAACACATTTCCTAAAATGAAGCCTCTTTTTCTTGAAACTCTAAACACAAATCCACAACTTCTCACCATGTTCCCCAAAACACCATTAAAAACAATACTGCAAAACAACATTATAGTAATGTTGCTTGTGGTTTTCACATGATGAACACAACAAAAGGAATAACAACTGCAACACACCAAACAACAAATTATTCTGCCCCAGCATCCTGCCTTTGGTCTGGGACAGGCCAGAGATTCTTGTTCTCTGCTTCCTCCTCTGCCCTACTCCTGCTCTGCTTCCTCCTCATCTTCTTCCTATCCCATCTCCTCCTCCACTGACTCTGGCCCTTTTATCTATCTATTGAAGCTTCTGATTGGTGTGTTATTAATTTTGACTCTTTGCGTTTCCACCTGGGTAGCTGTGTGCTAATTGAGCTCAACCTGTGCTGACTTGAGTGGACAATATAATATAATAATAGTTGTTATGTTATTATTTATTAATTAACGTGTCTAGAAGAATCTGTATCTGTGTACTGCATGTTCAGCATGCGCAAGCATGAACACATAGTAAGAAACAAAGAAAACACAACGAACTTGAAGTTTTCCCTCCTTGTGTGGTTGTATTTTAAGGCCAAATCTGAGGTGTATAAGTGTGATCTGTGTCAGATTACTGTGCCAAATTAATAGGAATTAGTGCATGCTCTATCTGCATGTCTGTATTTTGGCTGTACATTTACAAAAGCTAACAGACTGTGTTGTCAAGGCACTCATGCCTCTGCTGTAAGAGAGTTTGTTTTCTGGTTTCTGCTTTCTTCTTTCTGCTTGTCTGCTCTGAGCAGGAGCTAAGAATAATCCACTTTCATTTTCTGTACAGAAAGCCAACGTCAAGTCCAAACTTTTTGTTAATGTTAGTTTTTGCAAACTGGTGGCTTTTCTATAAACTGGAGCAAGAGCTCTGAAATAAACTGTATTTCTATACATAGTGGAGTTAAACAACTGAATTTCCAAAGATACACAAACGGACATACACTTGCATACAAGCACACACAGCTGCATTCCACTAGAGAGCAGCATCCTCAGCCCGTAAGAGAAATAATGTGTTGTAGGCACTGTGTCACATCTCCTGAAACACCTACATCAGTGGATCTCAACCTGTATTTTCCAAATACCCCCACAGCCCTGTCAGATGGGCCAGAGCAGCCTTTTATCATATCTCTTTGAATGATGGGATGGCTTTATAATCTTATTCAATATTTCTTTTTTGGAGTTTTGGCCAAGTTTGCGTTTGTACTACTGCTGTTTGAGTGACAGAAACTGGTTATTTCAACAGTATCTTTATTATGAGCCTTTTGCACAGTTGGTAAACTATTATGACAATAACAATATCAACAACAAGATCAGCATCACACAAATTTCTAGTATTAGTTCTGTGTCAGCTAAGATCCAAGACATTTCCATGCAGGCAGTGTTTATAGTTTATAGTGGCAACATTTAACCTCCAACTTCACCACTTTGTGAGAAAACTTTTCTGCAATTTCCCGCCAGCAAAACATAAATGTATAAATTCACTAATTTTCAAGTTAGGCCTTACGACAAGCATTGAGGAATGATAGCAGTAGTATTCTTAAGTAAATAAATCACATTCATAATCATGTCCTCGATCAAACAACATCCAATGTAATTCTTAGATTTCTTAGACTGATCTCCACAAAGGACAGCATACGTGAGATTTACCTCACTCTAATTATTCCGGCTTGCGCTAAGTGAGATGCTAATGACAGAAAAAAACAAAATTGCTCTGTAAATACTTTACTTTAATTGCTGAAGCTGGGACATCCAGTCCAACTGCACCATCCTGCTACTATGTCTCTTCTGACTAGAACAGCAAATGAAGAAATTTTCCATTATAAAAAAATAGTTTTGTGCCACCATACGCAGCTGCGTCACAGTTAATCGTGAAAGGTGCATTAAGAAAATGGTCGGTATGTTGATTCAAAGATATATATACCTGTTTTTTTTATGTACCTTATTGTAGTGTGTTACTAGGTCGGTAAAAACCCCCATTAAACATGCTTAACACGAGACATGACTTGGAAAGAATGAATTAATTATTCTACTAAGCTCTGGTGAAGGTATATTGGTGCCACAACGTCAGCTCTGGAATAAAGCCTACGCTGCATAACTGTCATTCTAAATTGATCCTGCCTTCCTAGCTAGTTATTATACTTGATTTTATCAAAGCACTTTATTATAGTTTGAAAAGTAGTGAACTTGTTGTTTAAATATAACCTTTCTGTGTTTTCATAATCATGTCCTCGATATAACAGCATCCAAAGTAATCGGATGCTGTTTGATTAATTCTTAGACTAATCTTCACAAAGGACAACATGAGTAAGATTTACCTCACTCTGATCATTCAGGTTTGCGCTGTGAGATGACAGAAAAAAACGAAAATTGCTCTGTGAATATTTTCTTTAATTACTGAAGCCATCCAGTCCAACTAAAACATCCTGCTACTGCGTCACTTCTGACTACTCACCAGACTGTTTCAGGTGTGTTGGAATTTATGTGGACTGATGTTTCATCAATCTCCTCCCAGGTCAACACATCTACTCCAACTCCCAGGAGGAGTCGGAACTTGAAGACAGTGCACCTCGAGGTTGTTCAACAGAAGCCATGATCGATGGACTCTGGCGTAAACACAGACTCTCTCCAACACATTTTAGCATGTGGAAATACCCACGTATGTGAGATTCTACTTGTCATCATCATCAGTTAACAAGAGATTACTTTGTATGGGGTATCACTTCACTTGAAGGGGCACAAAAATAGCAACTAATGAAGTAATTAGTTACAGTTTTTCTCGATCATGCTGAAAAACCAAATTTTGCCCTCAGACATAACCCACAGCTACAACACACTGGTGAAATAAATTCAAAACAATACTACAAAAACTGGTTATTAGTAATGTTGCTTGTGATTCTCCCCATCAAAAACCTTTTCACATGATGAACACAACAAAAGAAATACATGTATTTGCTCCTTTTTTATTCCTTAGTTTACTTTACAGTACAACAAACCAAACAACAAATTGTTCTGCCCCAGCATCCTGTCTTTGGTCTGGGACAGGCCAGAGAATCTTCTCCTCCACCTCCTCCTCCCTCTACCTCCTCCACCTTCTTCTCCACCTCCACCTCCACCTCCTCCTTCTCCTCCGCCCTACTCCTGTTCCACTTCCTCCTAGTCCTCATCTTCCTCCTATCCCATATTCTCCTCTAACTCCTACTGTTCCTCTTCCTTCACCTCCTCCTCATCCTCCTCCTCATCTTCCTCCTCCTTCTTCCTGGTGTCCTCTACCTCTTTCTTCTCTCCTCTCTCTAGATACATTGTTCCAAAACTGAATGAACTGACTGTGGCCCTTTTATCAATCGACTGAAGCTTCTGATTGGTGTGTTATCAGTTTTGACTGTTTGTGTTTCCACCTTGGCAGCTGTGTGGTTATTGAGGTCAACCTGTTCTGACTTGAATGAAAAATACTCAATGTCAGTGCTTTTTCAATGATGAAAGCGATGAGAAATGAAGGGGTTTGTGTGTAGATTTGAGGGAAATGGGTGTGCTTTTTGAAAAATGCAGTTATGGTTTTGAAATTTTAGTTCAATGGTCTGGCTATAGTGTTTAAGCAATTGAGAAAAACTGTAATACTGTTTAGGGTGTATGGGCCAGAAATTTTCATTTTGTGCTCTTTCTGGAGTGTATTATCTTATAGTGTGTTAACTTTTAATCTAGATGATTGTATTGATAAGATCGCTTTACAAAATAATAAAATCTCATACTTGCTAGCTGTCTAACCTGCTATTTTTGCCTGTATCTTTATATGTAGCCAACCCAGTTTGTTTCTACTTCTATTGCTTCTGCTTCTACTACTAGTGTCACTTCATTTACTACATCTGCTGCTGCTGCCGGTCTACAATTGTAACAATATGCAATGATACTATAACTATTGACAACAATTATTTTTTGTTTATTGAAAACTGACAAAGTAGCCTACTAAATGGCACACAACTTTGTGAGGAAATGTTTCTGTACGTTTCTGTCACAACATTAATGTGTAAACCACAGAATATGACAATGATACCAGACTAATATTATTCTTAGCATATAAATTTACCATTAGGTGAATTGCAGTCTGTACAGTCGGTACTGAAGCGATCACTTAGACCCAGACTCTAAGAAAAATCAAATTTTCAAAAACAGGACGGTGACAAGATAGTCATCCTTATTGTGTTTACTTACTTTCTACAGAACTAACAACACTTATAAGTGTTTTAACAAGTGCAAAGACAATAAAAGATCTAAAATACACAATAAAAGCAAGGAAACACTTAAAAAACTAAAATACAGTTAAAAGAAAATACAAAATTCATATAAAATAGAATAAAATAAAATCAGTAAAGGTTCTCCTATAAAAGTATGTTTTAAGAAGGGACTTAAAAGATTTCATTACACCTGATTTCCTCAGGCAGGCTGTTCCAGAGCCACTGGGCCCTGACTGAAACAGTGAGGTTGTGCACAGTGAGTTTCACATTTTAACATAGCTTTTGTAGGTTATGTACTCAAAACATCAAAGGAGGTGTGCTCTCCTGCTTAAGACAAGACATGACTTAAAGAATCATCTCATTCTTCTACTAAGTTTTCAATAAAGCCTATGCTACATAACCGTCATCCTATAGAGCTCTGGCCTTCATTGCTAGTTATTATATTTTTTTATTATAGTTTGGGTTGAAAAGTAGTGAACCCGTTGTTTGAAACATAACCTGTCTTTGTCTTCACTTTCATTGTCATGTCATAGGTCAAACAGCATTCATTATAGTTCTTAGAACTGTTAGACTAATCTCCACAAAGGAAAACAAAGTATGATTTACCTCACTCTAATTATTCAGGCTTGCGGTACGTTAGATGCTAATGACGTAAAAAAAAAAAAAATTGCTCTGTAAATAGTTTTCTTTAATTACTGAAGCCAGCAGGGACATCCAGTCCAACTGCACCATCCTGCTACTGTGAAACTTGTGACCAGAGCAACAAACAAAGTAATTTGTCGTTAATAGATTTGTGACTCTACGCAGCTGGTTCACATTTAATCAGGAAAGATGAGTAACCCTTCCTTTGGAATCCCATAATTACTAGATATTTACCGGATAAATACATGGTAGGTTATAGTGGGGTATTGGTAATTACCACCGGTAACAAGTAGGGCTGACGCCTCCTAAAAACAAAACATGTTTGATTCAGATCTCATGGTGAAATGAATTAAATAAATCTTCTGTTGGATATGAAGTCTACTACCTGCTCTCCAGTGACATTAAGAAGGTTCAGGGCATATAAATATAATATCAGAGCCCCTCTAACCTTCCTCTTTTGATCCCTAAATTGCATTTAATCCTGAGTTCCCAAAAAAATTTAAAAAACACCTACTTTCCAATGGATTTGGGCTTACCTTAGCTATGTCACCTAGGTTTAGACAAAGGGTTATATTTTTAGACAAATCACTGAAATCTTAGCAACAAGTACAGGATCAATTCAAAACACAATATTACACTTTTTTCTAGTGTGCATAATTTCATCTTCTTGGAAAGGGGGGAATGTCGTGGGGGTGCTGAATGGTGGTGCAGCAAGTTATGACAATTGTATATCGTTAAAATATTTGGACTGAAACTTTTGGGATTTGACTATGAGAAGAGTGCAGATTTGATATGTTTGATTAGTTTATAACAAAAAAGCAAGATGTATAATAACTAATCACATATGTTGTTGCGCGCAGGGAAGTAATTTTTGTTACACACGCTCATGAATTTTAGTATTTTGCAGAAGAGAATGTAAGACTCTACAAAATCCAAACTTTCAAGGACAAGCAAGAATTCTGCTGCCACCAGTTCTAGGAGCAACTCCACCAACAACAGGAACACCGGTTTCCTCCACAGTCACAACACTGGCAGAAGATGGAGGTGCTAGCTCCGTTGTCAGCCTAAGGATTTTCCATCCAGCCGTTTTCGGACAAAAAGCTTTGCAAGATCATTCAACTTAGGTTGGTTTCAGCGGTGGAAATGGCTTCATTATGTGAATGAGACAAAAAAAGCATCATGCTTCACATGAAGGTATATTCATCAGAAGTAGCAAACCTGTGTTCATATGTCCTAGATCAAACAGCATTCATTGTAATTCTTAGGATTCTCAGGAGACTAATCTCCACAAAGGATGACATATGATTTACCTCACTCTAATTACTGAGGCTTAAGATGAGATGCTAGTGACGGGAAAAAAATTGCTCTGTACATTTTTTTCGTTAATTACTGAAGTTATCCAGTTTTCCGCGACTTTTTTGGCCAATTGTGGACAATAAAACAATAAAAAACAAATAAAAGTTACGTAGCGATTACAAAATTTGAAGTGACATCCATAAAGCAGCACTGTAAACATAATGTAATGAACAATGAATGAACAAAGACACTCTAGAAAAAAAGATTGGGTGGTTTAGACAAAAAGGTGAGGCCCATGCAAATCATTAACTGAAGTAAGAACCCAAAAAAGTTTATGGCCAGCCCTAATTGTGATTCTATAATTGGACTAACCTTGCCTTACCTTGTTTAGTGCTAAAAGCTTCTTGAATTACTCAGACAGAAAGACGACAGGGGTCGTGGAATGTCATGCAGATATTTTTTGAATATTCTACTTTGTCAAACAATTACAGCATCCTCTTTGCCTCAGGGTGTGTCATTGATACCCAAGAAACAAAACAGCTGATATACTTTATATAGTACAAATATAAACAGGCTGAAAAACACAAAGAGAAAATCAACACAATAAGAACCCCGCTCAGTTAAATTTCAACAATGGAAAACGGAATGTATGGGCATCCAGTGTGCGGTTTGTGTAAAAAGACAACTGAACTGAACTCTGAAGTGCAGTGAGTGGGTAACGGGAGAGAGACTCATTTAAAAGCCGTCAACTTCAAGAGTGTCATTAAGTGAAAAAACCCATAGCTGTGTGTTCGGGCATGTTGACTGGTGTAACATGGACACTGGGCTGCTTTTCATAATAGAAACAGATCATCAGCTTGTGAAGTCTGTTGCAGCTTCAGTAATATCAGCTGACTTCCCTTCGACACACAGCTCATGAGACATTAGCTCCAGTGTACAGAGGAGTGAGAGTTGATAGTGAGTGTTGACAGTGCCGTGGGCGGGACATTAGAGAGGAAGCTAGATCACAGCCAAAGTAGCTCATTTTAAAATAAATATAACCCTAACAAAACTACCAAACGATCCAAACCATGAGTTTTGTGATGAGTTGCATCACTATTGAAGTAGCATTGATCACTCTGAGGGGGGATAAATTTTGTCCCCACCAGAGATAAAAACTATTCAGCAGATATATAAACCAGAAAGGGGTAAATCCAACGCATCCAACCCTGCAAACGGCCCCCTGTGTGAATCTACAACACACAAAACACATTCACTGGCTCCATCACATACTGTAACGATCATCATCCTACATGTTCCCTATAAGTCATAAAGAGTGCCTGTGCTCTTTTTAGGCAGTGGAGTGTAAAACTCCTTTATCAGTGCCATTGTGTGGTGTGTCATGGAATAAAAGTAGTGATACTACTCTGTTAAAGCAGTGCATTGAAATTGTTACTTCAGTAAATCTAAATTTAATCAGGAACATTTACTTAAAAGTAAAAGTTCTAAAAAGCATAAAAGCAGATTACTTAATGCCCCAAATATACTCCAGTAGAGTAAAAGTACAGTTTTAAAAAGGAACATGGAAAGTTGATGTTCTGGAAAAATTATTTATCGTACTAAAACAAAGTTTTTACTCATTTGCATTCATTGAAATGAGTTACTACCCCTGTATAATAGATTATTATTTATTGTTTTATTTATTGTTGAAGTTGTTTGAGGTTAACTGTTAAACTATTTTGTATCATACTGCAACATACTTCTCTATTAACCAATTTATTGATTGATATGCTTTTAAAGAACATAATCCAAAGTGACTTTAACAATCAAAATAGTTTCCAAGTAATCGACTAATTTATCAATCAACTTTGAGCTGTACTTGTATTGACTGTTATTTAGTTTAATTTATAACAAAACATATTTTAAATGTTTGGTGCAGTGGTTAGCACTGTTTCCTCACAGCAAGAAGGTCATTTGTTCAAACGCCTTTCGCTCAATGTAAGCTGGGATTGGTTCCAGCCCCCTGCGACCCTGTACGTAGGATAAGCGGCTGACGATGGATGAGTGGACATATTGTCAAAAATCTTCATGCGTGTTGTGTGTAAAAATCATAATGTGTAAAGTGACCACTATAAACTCCACAACATCACTTTCAACCTTGCTGAGTTTTTTGAGATACTGTCCACTGAATCGTATTCCAGGTGACTACATCTCTAATCTGTGTTAGAGCAAAACTTCCTAAGTTCAACATTCTTTCTCTGAATTCTCCTTTAAGGTTTCTAGACTCTAGGTCTCTGGCACTGATGAACACAAACAACCAGAGACAAAGAAAATACAAAACATTGAGTCTGAACCATGTTCACACTTCAAAAACAACTAAATTAGGTAAAATTATTTACGGCAACATGTAGTCTAAAATAATGTTGTGATGTAGAGAGTCTGATTTATGTTTTTATCATGATCAGCTGATGGTCTCATCTGAACTCCATGTTTAGAGTAATACTTCTCTGTATGAATACTGATGCTGCTCAGAAATACCCAATGGTTAGGAGACAAATTTGAGGGGCTGTTGATTAAAATTGTGTTTAAATATATAACTTGTCTCTTGAATAAAATTAAATAAACAAGAAACTTTCATGGAGGCAGTGTTTACAACTACTGGATGTCCAGCACTACATTTATTTCCAGATTAAATATAAATACATGTTCATTTTTGCATTTAAAGCATTTTGTACTAAATCAAGGATGTTGCCAATCTGGTACATTCAAACTATGTTAATATTCTTTTATTTATTTTTGTGCTCTTTACTTTATTACTGTTTTTAGTTTTCTTAATTATCTTCAATATCTCACAGATATGTAGGGCCTAACTTTCATTGAATTATTAAAAAAAATCTTTTTACACTTTTGTCATGCACTTTCATACGGTCAGTATGTAATGAGTTGTTTTGTGTTAGTAAAAAACAGGTCAAACTATTCACATGCTTGTCTTTCAAGCAGTTAATCACACCATCAGTCATCATTATTGCATTGAGCTGCATTTTAAACCCCCGGGGACATGTTTGGTTGGCAGTTGGTTGCCTGTGGCAGTATTGTTAAAAGCTTACACTTGAGGTAAGTTAACCTGAAACTATACAACAAAATTTTAAAGAAATATTGATGTATTATTGAGGTTAAATTACACAAAAATGCATTGTTATCCACGACAGATCCTCACCCAGTTATATTCGTACTTCACAGCTTTTCAATATAATCTATTAACATGACTCATATTCTTACTTTAAAGCATTTTCCCACACCTGCCTATACCCTTGCACAGTACCGTACACCATCTTGCTTCCAAAAATACTCAACAGAGCACAAAATGTGGATTAATCCACAACTGGAAATTGTCCCCAATAAAAAAACCTCCTGTTGGAGTATTATTTAGTAAGAACTGCAGTGACCAGCTGTTTTAGGAAATTAGCAGAGTCAAGGAGTCAGAAAGTATAGAGAGTCGGACAAATACATGGTTGGTTTTGGACTTTTCAGAGGGTTTTAGTAACACCAATCTCACATAAACTATACAATTAAAACTGAAAGGCCAGTGTAAAAACAAGGAGAGATTGAAAAACAGAAAGAAACACACATTTATCCATTAGGCTAAAAAATCCATTTCGCATCCAAATTAAATGTAAAATACAGTCAAACCAAGACAACATCTACAACTCTCAACAGTTCAGTCTCTCTAAGTAACTGGACAGTTTTGTATAATTTTATGTGTCCCTTCCCTGGAGTTTAAGGTTTAGGGTATGTATTTATTTATTTATTTATTTACATGTATCTATTAATTAATTAGCAAGATATCACAAAAATGTCGCTTTGGATAAAAGCGTCGCTTTGGATAAAAGCGTCTGCCAAATGAGTAAATGTAAATGTAAAAATGTGGTTAACATTCCACAACCCTGTTTCAGAAAAACAGTATTTACAGATTTGTTTGTACCACTCACTATGGTGTATGGTGGGTGGGTTGGGTGGACATTTTCCCCTAAACTTAACCAAGCACACTGCGACAAAACATCCACTACATATTTGCTGTAGCAAATATTAATGTGATTTACAGGAAAGACAGTTGCATTGAAAGATAGCTGTATTTGCCTAAATTAAATCTGGCATTTCAAAATCATAATAGTCACTTTATGTACTTAGATTTTGATGATTCAGACAGAAACAACATGTTCTCACTCCCAACACTCGTCACATATGGACGCTTGGTCAAGGACGCTTAGGGTCACTTTTTAAATGTTGCTAACTTGAACTGGAGCCTAATTATTGACCAAGTCTTGAGATTATTAATGAGTCTGGGGGACTTGAAATGCCATAATTTGGTTAGGTTTAGGAAAATATCATGGTTTGGCTTAAAATAACAACATTACTTACGTGACTTAATTTACGCAACTTACGTAACTTAAATAAAAACACTCAATGTTGACTTCTTGTTTCACACTGGAAACACACTCCTTGTTAAAGTGGGTTGCTTAATTTATTGATTGGGCAGGTAAGTTCCATATGTGGGTTCAAGCAAGTGCATATCTATTTTTTTCTCACTCTTTACTCCACTGTTATACTCACAAAAACACTGCACAGTCAGCTTAATTGTTGTGTCTTCAATCACATTCTGAAGTCCAGGTTTCTCTGCAATTCATTTCATAGAGTCATTAGCACAAAAGAAAGTATCTGTATGTGTTCCCATTTTTACTCTGCTTAGTTGTTGTTGGTAAGAAATCATTTCTATATCATCAATTGATACGGCAGTATAAGCAGTTGCGTAGTTATGTAGCACCTTTCCAGAGCATCTACGTTTACAAGTTAATCAAAAGCAGATTAACACACATTCAAAGAGGGTTAAGTCAAGGGTAATTGGACTTGATTGAAAATACTGGAAGACGTTTCAGCTCTTCCTGTGTGGGATAAAAGACTCAACAGCATGAGCGGAGTATGTCCAGCCTGTGGCTTAATTTTATTCTTCAAGAAATCTGATAGGTGTTAGTTAGACTTTCCCCCCTCCCACCAGCAGTTTGCAAGGCCGAATTGTCAACATGGGAAAGCGGGCCACTGCCTCAAGCCACCAGACCTAGGGGTCCCAAAGGGAGAACTGCATGCAAACTGGTTATTTGCTTAACTGCATTTTTGTGGCCATATTGTGCATATGATTAGATAAATACTATATATATATATATATATATATATATATATATATAAATATTTAATCAAATTCCCATAAACTAACTGACATAGAAAATCTGGGCCCAAACATCTTTCTCTCAAACATTCATAGCTTATTTTTACATGTAAAAATGATCAAACGTGTGAGGCAGTGTTCCAGGGTCACATCAGTATAAACACAGGGTCACACCTGTGTTTTTTCCTTTTACCATTTTTGAGTGTTTACCTGCAGCAAGACATATTTTGGGCAGGGCAGTGACAGGCTGAACCTAATTGTGATTCCACTGACATGACAATGACATTTGGATGGGACTGAAACATGTTAGGTACTTTGTTAACTATAGTCAAGCAGTGAAGCAAACACATTAGCCAGAAACATGGGTGAAGACAGGAGCGTGCCGAAGTGAGTAGATGGATACATTTATTTATTTGTTAATACTAATATAAATTATTGTCTTCAAAGGAGGAATACATTGTTTAGACACAATTTAAGTCAACATACTAACTATTTGTTTGTATAAATTATGATTTTCAGTCATATTTTATCAAGACAAAATAGTATTTTATTGTTCTTTCATTACTAACATTTTACTTCTTCAAGCAGAAATATTTCTTTACTGTTCAGTAATTGATTAAATCAAAATGGGTAAATCAATCTGAATTTTCTTTTCATAAACTGATTAATAGTATGAAGGAAAAGGTTTCTTAAAAGCATATTTTTTTTTATCATTTAGTGGTTGTTGTTTTCTTTTATAGCACTTCAATTAAAGTAGACTAATATTTACAGGGTATACAAAGATTTATGAAAGTTGTATGTGATCCAGCTGTGCTCAGTTGTGAAATAAATTTTTTGTTATTACTCTGTAAGAGAGATGTTTATTCAACCACAGTCTTTTTTGAGCCTTTGGCTAGTGGTTTTGCTTTATTGGGAGGTAACATTAGATTGTTGTTGACTGATATTTATTGTTATGATAAATATGTTAAACATTAACATTCATATATTAAACATCATTACAGAAACAATTTCAGCTTTAGAATACAAACAGATCTGCATCAAATAAAAAGAACGACAAATATTTGTAGTCATGTACCTTGCTGATATGGGGAAGAAAAATCTAATGTAGATCAATAAAATAAGGCAACTTATATATGTATTTATAATAGTTATATATTTTTTATAGATTATAAATTTTATAGTTTATCATGTAGATTTATTTGTTCATCAGCTACCTAATTTCTAATGATTTTTAAAATAAGCCCTTCCAAAATGTGTTACCAATCCTCCTTCTTATCTGTTTATACTTACCCAGCAAGTTACCTTCTTACAAACACAGGGCTCGGTGCTTACACCATATTATTTTCTACCTACCCTCCACTCAGTTTGATATTTTGATGTTTTCAACCAGGAGGCCGTGGGATGTATGTCGAGAGGTGCCTGTCATTGAAGATGAACAGACGCCATGGAAAATGATCAAACTACTAAAGATCATTTCTCTCTCTGTAGTCGCACTGATTGTGTTTGGATTGGCTCTATGTAGCAAGGTTTGTTCTATAAAATATATACGTACATATGTTGACAGCCTGTGCACAAAACCCCTGAACATTTTCAGTTACAAATATCTGTTTAGTCTTGCATGTGGATTTTTTATTTAAATTTAATCTAGGTTTCAGTAGGATTGTAGTTGGAAAACCTTATTTACCTATCAATTTTAACAGCATAAATTAATTAAATGCCTGGGTAGACAGGTAATCTGGCATACTGAGGAAAAGCCCTGTGGGACGATGAACCTTTGGGGCCTGAGTAACGTAAATTATTTAATTATAATTTAACTGTTTTTTAAAATAGAGCCAGCAATCGGCACATAAAATGGGCAGCAGCTCACTGGGTAATTTTTTATACTGACACTTTGCTGGCCCAATCACAGCCTTACTAAAAAATAAGATTACCTCATCATATTTTTATAATCTGATATTCCTTGTCACCTGCCACTTGAATTTTGTGCTTCCCTTTATATCAATAAAGACATTTAAGTTAAGTTAATTAGTAGTTAGTAGTTAAGAGTTTAACTACTCATTGGCCACGAGTTTCGTCACACCCCTAATCTGAGCCTGAAGCTTGATTTATACTCCTGCATAGGGTCTCCGGGCGTAGCTATGCTGTAGGCTACGCACGTACGTAGTCATGTATTTATACTTGTGTTTTGGTGTCTCTGTCATTCTGCAATTACACCCCCAAACGCTAGTTGGCGGTAGCACTACTGTGTAGACTTTTGCCGGCCGAGCAGACTGACTTCCTGAATGGGGATAAAATTGCATATGTTATCGACCGAATGGATCACATTCAGATTGTGAAACGAGTCATTTCGCTCGGGTTGTAACGGTCACATATATTGATCCACTGTGTTACAGCCACTGTTTTGGCCGCTAGTAAAAGTTACTTCAAGGCACGGGGCACTTCCTGTCGGCTCGGAGGCATTGCAAGGCTACTCAGCCAACCAATCACAGTGCTTAGTCTGCGTCGCCTCGGATTGCAGTTACATTTTTGAGGAGATGCACGTCAGGCTACGCTGTAGGTGACGGCGTAGGGTAGGGAGCTATGCAGAGGTTACGCCGTCAATTTGACGCAGGAGTATAAATTGTACTTAATCCTACATAGAAGGATGGTGTATTGGTGAGGGGTGTTCGGACGATTTTTTTGTCCTAGTCCAGCCCTGATTGAATGAGAGAACAAAGCTGTTTTTTGAGGGACACCTGTAGAGTCAGGGCCATCAATATGTATATATAAATAAGCAATTTAGCAAGGTCAAAGGCTTGAATGTCTTTCTAGTTATTTTGATATAATTCTGTGTCCTTGCAATACTGCAGTAAATTCAACTGGCCCTGATAAGACTACTGCTGATCTTGTGAATTCACAGGTGAAACATGGTGGTAAAGTTTAAAGAACTTATTTCATTTTAGGAATATTGAAGAAACATTTATCGTGATTCGCTGTCATTCTGTGAAGCACTTCCATCTATTTGTCTTGACTCAACTTTGTGCTCTGCTCCAGACTTCTTTCCTCCTCCTCATCACCTTGTCCAATGAAGGCACCAAGACCCTCCCAGCTGAGCAGAAACCTGTTGCTCTGCTGTGTGTCGGCTTCTCTCTCATCACATCCAGTGTGTTTCTCTTACAAAAGAGCATCTGGAAGGCGTGTTACAAATCCTCAAAGCTGCCGGCCAAGAAGACTGTAGCATTGGTGAGAAAACTAGCAAGCTTTTAACTGTCCCTCCTTTTTTTTCATTGATGCCGTAAAGAATTTGTGCGCTATTTTGAAATGACTGTCCTATTTGCAGGCAATTCAAACTTGAGACACCTACTTTGTTTTCACAGTTTACATATATCATATACAATATTTTTATTATTACCCTATTCAACCTACATGCACAAAATTTTGTGGGAACGTGTATTAAGTCCAGACGCACAAAGAACCCATACCCTAAACTCAACAGGAAGTCGTCCATTTTAAATTTTATGGCCATTTTCTGATGATTTACACACTCTGTATTTTAACGAACTCCTCCTAGGGATTCAGTCGGATCAACTTCAAATTTCTGCTGTGCCTTCTAAAGGCATTGACGATTAAAAGTTGTGCTATCTGTGAGTTTTCGTCAACTCTTCGCCATGACACAAGAAGTTGTTGTAACTTCTGTGTACATGCTCACATCTGTATGAAATTTTACGTGCTTCATAACTGTCCCGCACCAAAGACATCTACACGCCAATATTAATTTATATTCATAGCGCCAAGTGCTATGTAGCACCACAAAGGGGACACCGGAAGTGACGTATAACACCTTCATGCAGCGTGTGAAGCGCGTAGCAAATTCACAGACGCACCGGAAGAGCTCCAAAATATGCAATGCGGCCGGCTCACACCCCAACGCGCTAAATGTGCGAGGGCCCGGCCAACGCTGCTTGCATCTTTAATTTTTATTATTTTTGCATCCTCTAATCTACTGTACAGCAACGAGCACCTAATTTTGCATGTCAAACCCATTAAGTCAACTGATACAGTCTGAATTGTACCAATAGCATTAGACACAATTTACAGATTAAATGCATTTTTAGTTAAATGCTAAACTACCAATTAAAATACCCATATATTTCAGTGCACTTTAAAGGAATTATTTTAATATAATAATGGTGGACGTTTGGATGTTAAATAGCAGTACTTGTCTTTTGCGAATGATTGTCATAAGTGATTATGCAGGGCAAGAGGGAAAGGACCTAAACACAGCCAGAGGAGACAGCAGGATGATTCAGTGATGTAGCCTACAGGCAGGTATATGCAGGCTCTCAAGCTGACTGGTTTACAGTTAACATAAACATATTCTCACTCCCAACTCATCACTTAGTGACGTAGGAGCGTAGGAAGGACTTTGAACCTGGGGGGACGCTGAAATGCCAAGGCATTCGGGGGCATGCCCCCCAATTTTTTTAAAATAAAGCACTTAAATGCTCATTTCTAATGACTTTTAAAAACATAATATACTTATTAGTTTGGCAAAAAAAGGTTATTTGCAGTGGCAGAAGATGGAGAATAGACAGGGGAGGGGCGATTATGAAGACAGACAGTACAAATTCATTTAGTTATCCTAATGTTACACTTGTGAGTCTGTGATTTTACCTGTGTCTTACTTGGCCCTGACTCCCCCTGCAATAAATGTTTGCGAACATCAGCTGATCGCTGCTGCGCCACGAAAGCCTCGACGCTTGCAGGCATTGTTTTATAGTTTATGGTGCAGGCACATAAGAAAAAAAGACGTTCTCGCCTCTTTCTTTATGTGTGTTGCTGGCGTGTGTCATTGTGTCATTTTTCAATGTAGTAATATTTTGTGCCTGGTTACAAAAAGTATCGACAGAAGTACTGGTTTGACTGGAGACAATTCCATTCAACTCTATACTGGGGTGTCAGTAGCAAAACCCATCCCTCCTCAGGACACATGTTTTTAAGGTCATGGATGGTCACAGGGGAAAACAAATGGCCCAGGAGTTTGTTCCTGGTCAGCCCACTCTCCGGACAAAATATTTGTAGGGGCCATAATGATAAGCCATATCGACATAAATCTTACCATAAACTTGTGCTTTGGATTGTGCTGGCTTTGACTCTGTTATCAAGTGACCCTGGCACTGGGGCTGCTGGCCAATGGCGGGTAGAGTAGGCTACTCAAAATCTTTATTCAAGAAAATTTCTAGAATGCAATTTGCTTTGCTTGTTTATTATCAATGTTTTAGCTATTTCTGTTTAATATTATTTTCCTTTTTAAATCTCAAATGAAGATATTGATGAGATCACTTTAAAATGCTGCTCAGCCACTATTGTTAACTGTATCTTTCATTATGGACATGTGTCCTACCAAACCACTTGCTTTGCAGTAGCACAGGCAGCCAGTACATTCTAATTATTCCTATAGCATCTATGAACATAATCTTTACAAAGAATTATTGTAGCAGTAACATGGGAGCAGCTTTTATGCTGAGTTTTGCCTGTCTGCAGAGAATTGCATGCACCTCCAAATACTGCCTTTAAAACGCCATAATATTGTTTGTGTGGTCCATCAGTGGTGATACATGATTCAAAGTACATAGTTTATGAACATTTAGAGTCTTTAATATTTCAATACAGTTAGCAGAAGTACCATTCATTGACATTCAGGTAATATATGTGGTGATAACTGCATTTGAGCACAGCAAAGTGTCTGAAAAGACATAAAGAGGTGGATTTATAATTTGGCAGAAGAAATTTTGTAGGCTACCTGCCAAGATTTGCATCCACTTCTTTTCTCAGCATAGATGACCGTTATCACTTGCGAGGTGCATGAGATTCTCGGCAGGCAGGCAGAATTCGGCACACCACCACCAGTGCCTTAGTGTGCACTCACTGGATGTCAGTCGTATTTGTAACACAATAAAGCCTTAAACTGAAAAGGTATTTGCCTGATTTTCTAAATGTTTGCATCTGCCCAGCAGACTATGACAAGTGCCCAAGACCAGAGCTCTTCTATGTAACTTTGCACAGCCTGGATGACAGCTCATTTTAGTTAATGAAGCAAAATGCAGATTACTGACTGGTTAAGTATATATGAATGAAAAATGTAGCAAAATTAAATGTAGATTACTGTCCCAAAGAAAATACTGTCGTAAATAGTAAATATAGTTTTTAAAAAAGGAACATGAAAAGATGCCAATGACTTCGGCTATTTTATTTTATTTATTTATTTTTTAAATACAAGTACACACCCCTGCTGCAGGCGCCCTTAAGTAACAGCAGCACAAAAGAAAAGTCTGTAATATTAAGGCACTTGCCTCAAGCAAACTCCTTTTTTTCACTCTTATCTTTTCTACACCTTGTTTTTGACAGAACACGTGCTGCTGCATTCTGGATGAGCTGGAGAGGCTTAAGAGACTTAACTGTGTTGCCTACTAGTCAGAGATGCTCACAAGTCTCTGAGCTAGAGTGAAAGTCAAGTCTCAAGTCTCTGAGCTAGAGTGCAAGTCTAGTCACTCATGGTTATAATGAGTGTTGTATCACCTGCTGTGTTCAATCCAGGCTGGCTATAAAACTGCGTAGCTGTAAGGAATTCTGTAATTGTAACCTGTAAATGTATTTTTATGTTATGCAGCTGTAGTCGTAAGACTGGGCGATACAGCTTAAACAGACAACAATCAGTTATCGGTAGACCATCAGTTTTTTGCAACACTTTTCATGTGTGGCTGCACGCAGCAGATACGTAGTTGTGTTAAGTAGGCAGCTTATAGGTAGCGCAGGGAGGGAAATAACAGTAAGCTCATCAGACGTTTCCTTTAAATAAACAGTGTTCATGAGTCTCGCACCTTTAATCCGAGTCAAGTCTGAAGTCTTTTTAGGACGAGTCTCAAGTCGAGTCTTAAGTCAACTGTGTGCGACTCGAGTCCAAGTCTCAAACTCAAGTCCCTATCTCTGCCCCTAGCAGAAAATTGCAATAGTCAAGCCTGGATGTAATAAATATGTGGACCGGTTTTTCTGCAGCATTTTGGGATAGGATGTTCCTGATTTTAGCAATGTTATGTAATTGAAAGAAGGCAGTTCTTGAAGTTTGTGTAACCTGCAGTTTGAAGGACTAGTCTTGATAAAAAATAACTCCTAGGTTCCTCACGGGTGTGCCATCTGTAGTAACTAGGTTGTTAGATTACACATCCTGAAGGTGTTTAGGTCTAAGTAAAATAACTTCAGTTTTGTCTGAGTTCAGCATGAGAAAATTACAGGTCATCCAGACTTTGACACCTCTAATGCACACGAGACGTTTAGCTAACAGACTGGAATCATCCAGCCTGATCATTGGATATAGCCAAGTATCATCAGCATAGCAGTAGAAATTTACATTTAATTTCCTGATAATCCCCGCGACCCAGTACGCAGGATAAGCGGTCTGCAATTAGTATGTCATTTTGTAACTTTTACCAGTGCTGTCTCAGTGCTATGATGTCTTTTAAACCATGACTATTTTTAAATTTGACATTTTCAAAATAATGTTGGAAACTTTGACAGAAAAATAGTTTTAGGAAGTTATTATTACTGTTTTAATGTAGAGTTGAACTGATTCTTACAGAGAGCATAAGATAAGAGTAAATAAAACTTTTTTTTCCTTCAATGCATTATCAAATTTCTACAGGTTCTGTTCTTCGAGTTCCTGGTGTCTCTGGGTGCAGCAATTCTCACCATTGTGGCAATGCCACACTTGGACATTGTGACCAACGTGACAATACTGAATGGTGTCGCCATCCTCTCTACTCTCCTACAAGTGGTCACTCGGTGCACTGCCAAGGAAATGAATCGTTTCCTGGCGCCGTCCATTGCTGCCTTCATGCTGATTTTGCTCGGCTATGTTCTGTTCCTCTTCTTATACATTATGAAAGATCCTACTGATATCAAGATGGCGACTTGGGTGGGTCTGGCTGTTGGTGGATCCTTCTTAGTGTCTTTCAACTGGTGGGAGACCTACTTCAGACTGATCAGCGAGAACAGCAGCTCCGTCTTCCTCAAACACCTGTGCAGAGACATGACAAAGTGCCAGAATATGTTACACATCCTCTCCAGCCTGCTCAGGATCACAGTGACCGCCTGTGTGCTAGGAGCCTACGTCCCTCTGTCCAAAATGGACTGGGACATAGTGAATTATATCCCCAGGCGAGAGACAAAAATTATAGCCATCACCGTTGGGGTCCAGCTGATCTCCTCTGCACTCTGCCACTGGTTTGCTGTTGCGGCCTGCAAGATGCACGCCCTGCGACGATGCTTCATCCTGCCTTTGTACCTGGCCTCCCTGGCCGTCATGGCTCTGCTCATCATCCCTGTTATTGTTTACTATCAGGAATACAGAATAAGTCTGAACGGGACTGCAAGCATCAACTTCACAGGCTACTGCAGTGACATTGTAGATGGAAGAAA
>JAPMOB010249719.1:0-30002 GCA_029875015.1 Lepomis gibbosus
CATTTACCTTGGTCAAAAACATGTCTGGTGTGCAGTAGTTTTTAGGAGAAATTATGTGGAGCAGCATAAAAAGTTAAGTACATTCCCTTGAAAAATAACAGTTGATTGTTAAATCTGTCAAACTTTCTCAATGCGACAACCTAAAAACAATGTGTCTGCACGTTAGTGTTCATGTATTAACATACTGTGTTTTCCGGCTTTATAAGGGAATATTGTGTGCATGCATATACGCTACACTTACAGTTTTTTGTTTTATTCTTTTGCATAAGTGAATGTGAGATGTGTGTGTGTTTAGGTTTGTGGGTGTGTGTGTGTGTGTGTGTGTGTGTGTGCTGCTTGTCACTTAGTGAATGACTAAGCACATCTAATCACAGTGCAGCCGCCTGCAGATATCTGAGGAGAGCTCATCACAACAAAGCAGGTAGAGAGCAGCAGGCTAATCAAATCAAGGTGATAGGGAGAGGCTAATTGGGGAAGTTTAAATTGCAAATTTTAAGATGACAGGATGATTGCTCTTATCACACGTTCCTTTTTCTTGCAGCTTTTCAGTTCTTGGGGAGAGGGGGAGAGGGACACAGAGGGAGAGAGATAGAGGGAGGGGCGAGGGAGAGGGACACAGAGAGTGCTGGTGAGAGAACCCAACACCTGTACCAAACCTGGAAGCAGTGAGCAAGCATGGACGTTTGACAACTGACTTCAACACTGTTGTGATTCTAAAAATCCTTTAAAAATTGACCTACACCCTCATGCAAAGACTTTGAATCTCTTTAATGGGGAAACAGAGATGCATTCTTGGTAGTTTATCAAAAGTAATGGATCAGATAAGGACAGGAGCCTGGCCAGTTTTGCCTGCAGAATCCGGTGCTGGCAGTGATAAAGTGGCAGCAGTCCTTCCCTAGGAGGGAGTATTCCCTGGGCCTGCAGAAATAATGACATCCTGAGTCCCCACTGAGTTCCTGTATCACTCAGTTCTAATCCAAACTAATCCTCCTCAGTGTACATTTACAGCTGCACTGATTCAATATGGAATTTCAATACGGATCCTTGAATCTTTGGCGTATTTTAACAGATCAAAGACACAAAAAGTGTGTTTGTGTTTAATTATTGGCAAAGTCAAGCTTAAACTGATGGGAGTTGATTCTTTGTTACTTGCCAGTAATTAAAGAGATTGATTAGAAAATAAGACACTGGATTATCTTTAATTTCTACTGAGTGGTTTGAGCGATGAAAACAAGCTTCTAAGAGCTGCTGTGTGTCAGTTTCTATCCAAATATCAAAGCACTAGAGCCCAAAAAAGGAACACAAATAACTTTACAACCAGATGCACTTGAATGAGTCCGATCCGAACCAGTTTCAGAGTTCCTTGTAAGCTCACTCACTTGTTTACTCCTATCTGACAGCAAAGCGGGTCTATTGAGGCATCAGTGGATTTGTGATGCTCGGGTTGTGTTGGACAGCAGGTGTCAGAGGAACCCACTTGGCCTTGCTTCTCTGTCAACACTTTGGATTTTCACCGGTTCATATGAATGTAAAGTGACTGCAACCAATCATAGGTGCGTTTGGGAATTTGCAAGCAAGCGTGGGTATACACTGTGTGTGTGCATGTGAGTATGTAGTGGGTTTGGCAGTACCAGTGTATTCCCTTGGCTGTTTTAGGTTGACAGAATGAAACTATACAGAACAAGTTGATTAATATTCATATTTTTGGGCACAGGCTTACCCACCTGAGTACATTTACTAAAGTACTATACTTAGAATAACACAAGGTACCTGCTGTACTGGAGAATTAACATTTTAGGCTACTTTATACTTTCAGCTGTAATTAGCAGATTAATCATCAAAATCCAATGTATTATTTAAGATCAAACCAAACATTTCCAAACATTTTGCTTTATGACCTCTTTGCTTACAAAAAAGCAGTGTCTTATCAATCATGTTTCAGAGGTCTGTAAACTTCTCAAAAGGTAGGTAGGTAGACTTATCCAGAATCATCCACTATAGGATATTTCATTAGAAAAGCAAATATTTGAGAGAAGTCCAAAATTACTATAAAGTTGTACAACAAAACATTTTCTCTCTCATCGCCATCAATCATCTCACAACCCCTCAGATGTTTTGTTTGACTATTTGGCGGGGCCTCAACTTTAGGTTGAGGACCACGTCTTAACAGTATATAAAGAAGTTAGAATTAGCTTTAGCTCATCAAACGACCACAATAAGCTAAAATACCTTAATGCATCAGTATTAGCAGTCAGAAAATGTACAATTTTTAAGTATATCATTCACACCAATATTGAGTAATACAAGGATTATTTTTTGCTGATAATACTTCTGTACTTTTTCTTAAACAGGATTTTGAATGCAGGACCTTTACGCTGGTGTGTACTGCTTAAGTAAATGATCTGAATGATTGTTCTCACAGTGTTGCCAAAAAAATACAGCCTGAAAACATATTTCACAGAAAATTCAAAATATTTTTTATCTTGATGCTATATTTAAGTAGATTTAAACTATAGTTTTATTAGTATCCCAAAGGAACTTGGGTTTGCAAACAGGAATTTATCAGATAGATCACAGGAATGCATGATTGGCAGCTAGCCATCTGTAGTCAACGCATAAAAGCGATATAAAATCTAAAAACATACACATATTAAAAATACTACAATAAATATCAAGCCAATCATTGGTTGTCAGTGTTCAACATCTGTGTGTGTGTGTGTGAGAGAGATTGTTTGCGATTGTGTGTACTGTATTTGAAAGAGATTTATTATGCAGATGGTGACTCACGGCAAATAATGAGCATGAGCAACAACACTAAAATAAGCGAGCAGTTCGTTGTTTATCTGGGTTTTGTAGCACCATAACTCTTTGTTGTTCACACAGCGGTCTTGTCCCGAGAGCAAATTGTTTAATCCCTAATTAATCTCACAGATATTCATGGTGTAATAGGGATTAACATTTTGTTTTGTTAGGAAAACAATGACGCAGGCATTTTCTGGGCTGTAATCAGAAGTAGCGCAACCTCCTCTCGCTTGTCACATTTTGGCAGAAATTACAAAGGACTGCACATCAAAGGACTACAACTACACAAAGAGCGTGAACCTGTGCACACACATCCTCCCCACATTCAGACACAATTAGGAAAAGCCACGGAGTGTGAGAAATAGAAACAGTAGATTTCTACAGAAAGTGAATTTATTCAAAAAAGTGTTAATATTTGGATAGAAGGTCGAGCTTGGCAGTGAATAAATACACCTGCAGCCATTATTGTGCTAATGCACTGTAGCGCTGCTTCAGCCCAATATGGTGACACCTGTTTTGTTCATTCGAAGCAGCCAATCAAGCAGGCAGCGCCAAAATAATGAGGCATTACAGCCCATTCAAAGCAAGTCTCTCTTATTGTCCTCCAGCTGGGACGGGATGGTCCTGACTACAGATGTAACAAAATATTAAATATGTTTCAAATAAATAATGAAAGTGTTACATCAATAAATCATCTTCAAATTCATTTTGTGCTTCAACTTTATAGTTCATTTATTTAGTTTGAAATCTGTTGGATTTGTTTATAACTTGTAAACATGTAAGTTTCTTCGTTGTTAGGTTCATCACAGTTACAATTCCGACGTCTTGACGAATTAGACCTCTTTTGATCTTTTTTGTCTGTTCCAGTCAGGGTCAGCTGCTGTTGGTGTTTTTATTGTTGATGCCTGACCAACAACTAAAATCTTCAGCCCAAACCCAGCCAGACAAAATTTGCTCTCTCTTATACCCACATAGTTACATATTAACGTAGACACACTGTTGTCTTGCTCTTGTCTGCTGCAATGAGCCGAAGAAGAAGAGACTAGTTAATGAGTGTTTTTCTTTGTCAACTAGCAAAATACATAAAAAAACAGTACCGCCACAACCAGCCTTTCCCATGAATAACAATCCAATACACAGGAAAAAATGGTAGCTAATGCTATCTGCCAGTTGCTTTTTCCACTGTCTTATCTCAATGTGTACATCATTTTAACGCTTGGTCTAGTCTTAAAACAAATCTGCATTTGCTGCCGGAATCCAGATGTTTTGTGTGGCGTTTCAGCAGTCTGTAAATCTGTGACCGGCTTTATTATCTTGTGTGTGTATATATATAAATAATGTATGGAAGGTATCAAAAACACTGATAACCATTTTATTTGCCATATTGTATAAAATCAGCTACCTATTAAATCAACAAACACTATACACGCTGTATTGTTCCTTCATACTTCCATACATTTCTTACTGCTTGGAAGTATGGGGAAGCACTTACAAAACCAACACTGAACCTATATTGCATTTCAACCAAAGGAGTGAATGTATGGAACAGCTGCAGTGAAGAAATTAAATCATGTACAACAATGAGTAATTTTAAAAGAGTATTTAAATTGAAGATATTAAATGGATACGAAAAGGACTCGAGAGGTTAGTATTGTATACAGGTTCTTATTTGGTATGAACGTGTTATTAATTGATTTGCTACAGATAGATGGAAATAAATCAGAAGCATCAATTTGTTTTGTATTCAGCTAAAGGTTAAAAATAAATAAATAAAGAGAAAGGGGGTAGGACTTGAAAAGTTTGTTATGAACTTCTTCCTACTCCTTTTTGAACATGGGAATTTCTAATTTGAACCACTTACAATCATTTTGGAAGATTGTGCTGAGAAATACTTGAACTTATGTAGCCGTTATTTTAATTTTAATTTCATATATGTATGCATGTTTGTATGTATATCGTTTTTTTTTGTTTGTTTTTTTACATGTTCAAAATAAAGTATAATAAAAAAATAATTTAAAAAAATACAGTGAATGATATCCTTCATAAAGAATGCCACATACAGCATTAGGCTGTGTGTTGCAGCAGATAGTTTTACAACACGAGGCTAATGCTGTATAGATCCAGGCCAGTATTGTGTATTGGGTGAAGTGGGTGAGATATAATGGAGCTTTACTGGAATGTCTGAAGGACCTCGGGGACAGGAACTAAGGTAGCAGAGGTTGCAGCGCCAAGTGGCAAGTTATGACTAATGAATGTGAACTTTTGTCAGGCACGCTCCACATGCAGCCTGGGGTCCATTAGAGAACTTGGATGGACACACACACACACACACACAACGCACACTTAACTGATGGATGATACGGAAGTAGCTCCACACATCGTTTTTCCATTAGCGTCTCCTCTCACTTTGCTCTGTCTCTTATTCTGCCTGTCCTAATCAATCTTTAGCTGCATGCCTCTTTTCATGCTCTAACCAGCTCCAACCATTTTCTAACCCTTTTTGTTTTCTGAAATGTATTGCATTTACAGACAGAAACAAAAATGTCCCTGTGCAGCCACACACTCTTCTGGCTCTTTGTCTGCCTTCATCAGTTTATTTCAGTTGGTTCTCTTTTATTAATATGTCACTGTTATACATCAAAGCTCAATCAAAGTTAAAGGTAACATGAACAGTCAGAGGACAATATTGATCTATCGAGCGCAGATCAGATTCCTGCAGTGTTACTCTTCACTTAATATTGTAAACCATTTGTGTGAGTGGCCACATGCAGCCTTTTATTACATTCATAAATCATAATGCATAATTTTTTTAAGTGCCATTACTATCATTAAAAAAAACAGACATAAAAGAGATTGATTTAAAAGACCATTGCCCTGTATGTACATTCTATTTTAATTTGCGTTGCCAAATTGGCTATAGTTTGAAGGAAACGTAGTTGCTGTCAATACATTTTATGGTACAATACGATGCTTTATTGTCCGCTGTAGTGAATTGTCTTTTACTCTACACTGACAGAATACATTAAAACATAGAACATTACAAATGTGTACATGTGTATGTTCATTGGCAACAGTTTTTCCATTTCATTGTTACCTCCTATCTCTGATTAAGTTATGTTTTTCTGAGGTAGTATTTTGTGTCCTAATTTATTATCCTCACCTTTTGGTTGTCATTTTAAATGTGGGACTACCTGCCCCTCCCTGATTCATCTCACCTGCATCTTGTTACCCCCTTTTATAACAGTGTAGTCTTTCTGTCCCCCTTTGTGTGTGCCAGTTCATCTTGACTCCTGTAGTAAGGATTCCAGGATTCTGTATTTGCGATTCCTAGTGATGGTTAAAGACGTTTTTTCTGTGTACCTCGACTCTGCATTTTGCCCTTCGCTTTGGATACTTTGGCTGTTTCCTTCGTACCGTGCACCAAACTTTGCCTGTCAGTAAAGACTTTCTCCTCACAACTGCCTTGTATCTTCAGTCTTGCTTTTGAGTCCTTTGTCAGTGATTCCAGTCGTGGTAATTATCCATAGTTAACAGAAGTTGTCAGGTTGATGTTTGGATTTTTATTCTGGGGCCGACATGTTGTTTGGTTTAGGCTTCTAAAAGTCTTGTTCCCCATCTTATGTCACCTGGACCCAGGCAGCTTTGCTATCTGCAGCATACATACATTTCATTCAATTGTTATATTCTTAACATTTTTGTAGTTGGTTGTGACTTGATTTCCTCCTTCTGAACGTTAAAAAAGGAAACAATTAAAATATTAATCATGGTTCAAGGTCTGAAATGAAAGAAGTTAACATTGTTTTTGCAGATTGCTGATCATTGCAGATGTGTTCAGTGTGTACATTTTCAGTTAGCAGTGAACAGTTTTTAAGTTGGGCAATACTATGTTTCCTACAAAAGGTGTTAGTTGTACCTAAACATAATTGTTTTTAGGTTGCCCTGGCTTTTCTCCTTTTTCACTTGTGTGTGTGTGTGTGTGTGTGTGTGTGTTCAGTTTTTCTATCCCTTATCAGGCTGTTTTACGTCCCTGTCCTTGCTCTCCCCCTCTCTACATTTTATTCTCTTATTGCACAATTTTGTCTGTGTTGGCAGAGAATAATACTTCAGTAAAGTGAGAAGTAGGCCAGACTGTGTCTCAGCTCCACTGGGGACATAGCCAAGGAAAACTCAGCAGCTCAGTGTATGTGGAGTTATTGGGGTTAAAACAACTCTATAGCCTCATCTCAAGTTTGACCGAACTAGATAAAGACGAATGATGCCCATGGGCACAAGGACAGTTTCTGAAAGAGTGTACAGCCTGATTAACTTGCAGCCAGTGAATGAAGGGTTAGAGGGGGTAGATCTGTGAATGAACTTGTCTCCTCAAGCTTTATTTCTGTCAGGAGTACTTACATCAAATAGGAATGGCATTATTCTGCTCTTACGGATGCTCCAGCGGTGGCAAAACAGAATATCCTCTTAAAATAACAAGCAGGGAGCATTGCAAGTAATCCCCCCCCCAATGGGATTCAGTTTGGAAATAAAGACCCCCTAGGTGCATAAAAAGAGAAATGAATCAAAGCAGGTGGATGCTGAGGTTGAGGATGCTCCTGCCAACAGCAGCAGCAGCAAAACACTTGTCAACATATAAAGTAAGCATTAGTAGGAAGGCCTGTAAAGACTGCAGTGAAGTGTGATGGGTGCGGTCAGCTGACACAGTGTGACTTGAGTTGCAGTCACATCACACTTTGATATTCCATCCACTTCAGTTCAAATGCATGTGGAGGATGTGGAAACAGCATCTGCCTTCATCTTTGCTTTTTATCAGAGTTTAAGGGTAGTAAGGTTTGACTGGCTTTACCTGGCCTAAATATAAATACACTTGAGCAGCTGGAGTCACTGTGACCTCCCAGCTGGAAATCAATTATGAAGGAGGATGTTTGTGTGATCTAAGCCAAAAGAGGAGCTGTCTTGTGGCAAATCAGCCATAAAGTATCAAGTGTCTCAATGCTGTGATCCCTCACTTCTGTAGGAGAACATCAAAGCTTACTAATCCAGTATTGCTGCATAGAGCAAAATAATTGAGGTGCTAATATGACTGGGGTGTAAGTGTAGATCAAGCCAGACTCAAAAGACATATGTCTGTGCAATGTCTGTGTTTGGTGTGACAACCACGTGTTTTATACCATGTAGTGTGCCATAATGACCACTCACCTGCCAGTTAAACATTTGTCTATGGCGTGTTGCGTTTTGCATGATGTTGATCCTTAGAAGCACAGACCTCCTTTTCTTGATCACCTTTGTAAATAACACAAGATGGCAAACTAGGATTTGTCTGGGTCCAAAAAGTATTGTCTAAAAGTGTATGTATTGTAAGGGAACATGAATGATTGCTAAAGTGGAAAACTATAACTTGGTTTCAATTTACTGCAACTATGACGATGAATTGAATTGAATTTAATTGAAGGCAATATTGGCCTAGAAGGTTAACTGTGAGCTTTGTATTCTCTCCAAAGTACAATGTATTTGAGCTCATGTGCAGGTTAGGCTTTTATACATGCCGTCTCTATTTGTTTCTCTCTTCACTGTACCAGCTGTTACACTGGCACATATGGGCAGGGACTGATGCCAACACTCTCTCGCTTAGCCACAGAAGGTTAAAATATCATTTTACTTTGTTTGCCTAAGCTGAATTGTGATGCTGACCTTCAAGCAGGAACTCAAGTTGTGGTGAAACTGTGTGCCGTACCTGAGGTTAGTGACACAGTGGAACAGCAGCTTTTAAGCATGCATATAAAATAGAAAGAGACATAAAGGAAAATGAAAAACACCACTTTATGCATGCAATTCTTAATGTGAAAAGGAAATTTTCAATCACCCTCCTCTACAGTCTACATTTCATTTTGATGCTGGATTCACACCTGTCAGTGTTCACATAAAAACACATTCAAATGTAATTTATTTTTTGTCTGGAACCTTTTATAAGATAAGCTGTCCACTGGCTCTACCTCATGATTATTTTAAGTCCATTTGTGATAACAATGTTCCAATCTGAGCTGTCACATGTGGATGTGTGCTTCTATTATTCTGTTAATGCAGTGATGTGACAGCGCAGAAAATGGATTCTTTCAAGATAGAGATGCTTTGGTATAGAACTTTTAATAACATTTTTTAAAAATCCCATAACACAAGAAAAGCGAAAACTTTACAAAGCTTCCTAGTAAAAGCCAAGCTTAACACATGTTAATATGATGTATTATTCAAAGGCTTTAGTATAGACAATCTTTGTTCTAGAAATCCATGATTCACATTTGACTCTAATACAGGAGACTGGTGTTTGTTTGGTATTTTTATCATTCCATAACCAAGTTTTTAATACTGCAACTATGACGATGAAGATCCCCTAACCACAACAAAATACTTACTTGAACCCAAACCCTTTTCTTTCCCTAAATCTTACCAAGTGTTTTTTTTTGCCTAAACCTAACAGAACATATTTCGTTGTTTAATTTGGAGGCCTTGTTGGTCTCTTGAGACTTCCAGACTCGATGAGCAAACCCTCTGTTTGTTTTGGCTTTGGTACACTTATTATTATTTATCTAATTAACTTATTATTATTTATCTAATTAAAGAAGTATCCACATAAAAGATAAGGAACAGGGTTCATTCTTTACTTTGTTTTTATTGCCTTAGCTTTGCTGTGTTGATTCAAACCCTGTAGCTGGATTGGAGAAACGCTCCTCTTACTGCAAGATGTGTCTCTGAGGGGATGAATGCATAAATAAATGTGCATTAACACACTATTTTATGCAGATCCTCTCTGTGATTTAAAATTTATACACACCTATACTTGCGCCTGGAATCTAGTTTAGTGCTCCTGGTTCGTGATGTGAAAGAAGTCATATAATTTTCATAGACATCAAACATATTTGGACCTTAGTCACAAAAACCTGCTTCACTTACCTATAACACTATATTTAACTAAATGTTTAAAGATCTATGTGTATACATAATGTTAAATCTGACATTGGAGACGTGTTCCTCTCTTAGCTTATTTCAAGGAAAGCTTCTTCTAGTCAAGTTTTAATGAAATCCACCTGGCTGTCCTGGTGAATGATGAGTTGTTTATCAAGATAGGATGAATTTTTAGCCATCCTTTGACCACCATTGTGTGCTTGTAGCATGGGAAAAGAGTACTTTACACTAATATTCAGTTGATGTAATGGTTTTATGCTAAACCTAGAGAAATGAGCAATAAAATATGATAAGTTTTTCTGAACTGCAGTTTTTTTACTAGTTTGTCAAAGGCTACTTCCTGAATAGCTCAAGGTATTTCAAAGTTTCTGATGATTAATGTCAAGTATTTACCCAAACTGGCCAACTCAGTCCTTCTTGAAAAGAAAAGAATAAATACAAAAGAATTCAAAGCAAGCATTCAGCCTCTAAAAGAAATGGCTCAGCAGAAAGCAACAGAAAAAAAAGACATGCCTTTTGACAATTTTCCAATTTCACTAAGGAGAATAAAAAGTCAAGGCTTTGAAAGAACTTGTGAGTGAGGCTAAGAACTCCTGAAATCCTCTGTACACACACTGAACTGTCTGAATAAGAACAGCTCAAATGTGAAGATCTCAGTGCTGAGAAAACTGCACACAGTTTGAATTAGGACAAGTTGCTTGTTGCTGTCATTTAAATAAATCATCTTTGCTTTGCCTAAATGGCAGCCTAGTTAATTATCTTTGCCATAGTACTGCATATTGTCAGTCAACATTTTGATGTACTGTTAACAATTTGGCAGTGAGATTATGTTGTTAGTCATGCAAACAGAGAAGCTGTCCTCTCCTTTATGTCTTTCTGTCAGTATCTCTTCAAGCCTCTACACATCAGCTTCCTGCTTCACTCTACATCGTGACCACCAAAGTGAGTCAGCAGAGCGGGGACACAGTGCATATACTGCATGTGCATTATATTTATTTCTATATATATCCTTATTTCTGAGGATGTCTTTGCAATGACTTTGCAGTTGTTGAGAGTTAAAGATGAAAAAGTTTCAAGATTTTCGACTATCTGGTGAGAAAGATGTCTGTGGGCATATTGTTCAATAAATGTGAAAACCATTTCAAATAACCAGACATGGTAATGGCTTGCGCTGGGTCTTATTACAGGAATGGTTTGTGTTGGTGGAGAGAGTTTACGGTAGTGTGCATCAGGAGCAGCATTAATATAAATGATCAGTGGAGTGGCAATGTGTTTGGTGGTGGGAGTCAGACGATGTGGTGAGCTGATGACATATGATTGCAAAGTTTCCCCGAAAGTGTGAACAGAAAAATGCAATTTTAACTAGATATTAGACTTCTGATAATAAATTTAATACTTGAAATAATGTTATCTAACTCTGTGTGTGTGTGTGTGTGTGTGTGCACATGCGTGTATAGCACCTCAACAAGCCACAGGACCTTATTCTTCCTCACTTTTTTCTGTGTGGCTGTGCTTCATTTTACACGACTAAAGAATTAGCCACCACTATCTGTTTATCTCGATGAACCAACTCTTAATAGTACCATAATAACAGCATGTAACGCGCATGATTGTGCATTTTCTTTTTTTCCGATTTTCTGGGAATTTAGTTACAATTTGCCCTACAGTTTGATGTAAACTTTACTAGTGGCTAGGATTACAGACGAGAGAGAGAGAATATTGGGAAAGAAGGAATTCAGAGAGAAAGACATGGAAGAAGAGAAAAGGGAGCGTGTGGAAAGTGTGGACCTATTTGGCATAGTCAGCTAGATTAGAAAGCTGTGAAATCAGCACTATCATATCATGGTGCCGGAGTAAGAGAAATGAAACAGGAGTCTTGGAGAGTAGCTCAGCAACAACAAAACTGAAGAGCATAATAAATAAAAGACTGGGATCCAGATAAATCTGCGCTATTTTCCCTGCATGGCATTCCCCTTAATTCCAAAAAGAGAAGATGGAGGAGGTGTTTACACAGTCCAGATACGTATAGATTTTATAGATCTCTGCTTCTTTGCTTCCTCTATCAATAGAGCCCATTAAGATGTAGACATCAAGCCATCCATCAGTGAAGAAGTGTCCTGCTCTATCAGACCATCGGGCTGATCTATTATGGAATAACACTCCTTCAGTTATATGACCCCAGTCTCTCTAACTCTCTTTCCATTAGTCTGCTTCCTCCTTGTTTTTCCCTCTTCACTACTCCTAAATCTCGATTTCCCCTACAAATCATACGCACACACACACCCAGGAGTCTACAATTTCCTTAATTCGCCTCCTGTGTAATCCTTTCTTTATCTTCTTTCCTTGTAATGCCGTCAGGCAAACTGCTGTTGCTTTGTAGTGAATCTGCTAATTTGCTGCCTCAGTCCAAAAACATCCTCCTAATCTTTGCATTGTTATGGCCGCTGGAGACACATTGCACACTCATTACATTCATTCATTTGTTGAAGTTCCTGTTTCAAGGCAAAGATTTGTAAAGCAATCTTGAGAAGCCTTTGTGAAACTGAAGGTGAAAGTCTGCTCTTTCTCCCGAGCGCAATATTTCAGTATTGTTTTTTCACTTGCAAGGCTTTCCTGCTCCATTATTCAATGGCTTGGTTGATTAAACACTTTTATTCTTCTCCTTGAACACCCACAACCAAGCACATGAAGGGATAATTCTGTATGCAGCTGGATAGCAATGACTGAATGAGTATAGAAGTAACACCTTTAAGACTTTAACAGAGGCTTACTTGTATTTGAAGGATGCCAAAATTCAGATTCTCTCCTCACTCACCAAGAGGCATTGATCCATGAGATTGGCCTGTGTCAGTGTAAATATTTCATAAGGCTAAGGGGGTGCAAAGATTCAGATTGACAGATTGACAGAGAAAGCTCACCGAAAGCGATCAATATCCCATCAGGGACAAACAAAAATGAGGAATGTTGGGTGGAGAGGACCTGGAAACAACCTAGAGATAGCTGAGATGTGCAGCAGTGAAGACAGACTGTCTATCTGCTCACCTCAAGGCAGAGAGCATTAAACAGTTCAGTGGCATTACCAACGTTTGCACATGTTTGCATTACCAACATTTTCGAGCTAGCAGGAAAGCACAAGGAAATTTGAAAAGCATTTTTTCAACCATCTCTCTTTGCAATATTCTGACTTTTGGGGAAACCTCAGTGGACCTTAGATATGTTCATCTAGTTGAGAGAAGTTTGTGGATATTGCTTTAGTTGCCCATTACTAGTCTGTCCTCTCAGTGAAAGCTGACTCAGCCAAACACTTTAAGCCTCTGGGTTTGTTGGTAGTATTAAAGTGGTGCCATTGCGCTGGCAACAAACCTAGGTTATACTGTTAAATAATGAATTATTTATGGGTATGAGGTCCTTGGAGCCGGCCCTCCTCCATGAAACATAAAGTTAATTAACTGGAGAGGTTAGTATGAGCTGCAGTTTGGGGCTTATGTGACTCAAATTTCCTTTGTTGTGGAAAAATGATATGATAGTTTGTTTACATCAATGCAGGAAGCTTCATCTTGGTAGTAAAGATGTGTTACCTTTTCGTGGTGGTGTAGTGTTCTCCAGTCACTGTACGCCGTGGAAAATTCAAGGGAACATGAAACAGTAACTTAAATGTTACAAATTAATAATAATAGTTTAAGTTCTGTAAATGATGATTTAGCATTTAGTTTACAAACATAATAAATGGTTTATAACCACATATGGGTGCCCACTGGAGGAGTTATGGTGGTTGACAAATACATTATTAAAGATTTATATCCGCTTATAATTATAATTATAACTACATTATACTGTGTCGTAAACCATGTATTATATTATATACTATATATGGGGGGTAATGTAAAGTGTTGGCATGACACTTAATTGTGCAACAGTCCAAAATAAAAAAGTGAAATGATTCCTATTAAAAATATAGTATTTACCATGGTGCATTTCACAGCTCAATTACTCAACAGAAATTAGTCAAGTAAATATAAGGAATTAAAGTCAACCAAAAATGCAATGTGCAACTAAGGTTACAGTTATTGCATTTTGTACTAAGACATTTGTGTTTATTCATTTTGGTTTAAAGATGCTAAAAATATACTGTATTCTGCAAGGATCAACCACCAAACAATGTGTAAGGAAACGCAAGGCAAGTTTATTTGTACAGCACATTTCAACAACGAGGTAATTCAAAGTGCTTTGCATAAAACAATAAAGCAACAGGGAAATATATATATAAAAAAAATGCAGTTGCATAATACCATTATTAACAGTAAAGTATAAAGTAATGGTAACACAGCTTCATTCTATTATTTTTAGAGTACCCATAAAGTTTCTTTTTAAGGTAGTTAGCAGTTTGGTATGGTGGGACTGCTTATTTTGAGAAAGCTCTGCACCACACATTGCTCTTAATTAACATTTCTCAAGAACTATAAACAACAACAAACAACATACAGTTTACTTTTGGCTTTCACCACCTTCATCTTTAAGAAGAGTCACCCTCATTATGTCTATTATCATCTTGCCTCCGCTCACAAATTTATCATGCATCTATTCTTTGAACCATGATCTGAGAGGAAACGTTTCCAGGCATGGTTACGTGCTCTAAAAAACCCCGTGAGGCATGATAGAATTCGTTGCAAGCAGACTGCCACAGTGATTCATCAGGGGAATTAGTTTGGAAAGAATCAATGGTTAATAGAGGGTGAATCCATCAAGCTTTTCCCCGCAATTGACACATGCTCTTGACAAATGAGGCAACCCTATTAGATTGTTACACCTTGCAACAGCTCGTGTGTGGGAAAAGGTTGCATGCTTGTGTAGATATATACACATATACTTGTTTATATAGGTGTGTAACCATGTGTGTGCACATGGTATCAAGGCATTTTCCTGTTGCACCGGTGGTAAATAGACATGTCATTTCTTTTTAAGCACAGCCTGAATGTTTTGCTATAATGAGAGTGTCAATTTCCCTCATGCCTAGCAGAACTGAGCCCTCCCAGCCTGCTCTGAGCCCCACGGGTCACCGCTAGAGAAAGATTGTATCGACATCCTAATGAGAAGGTTTGTTTTATTGTAACTGATACCATTTGGGAACCACAAGCCTGTGCCCACCCCTCGCCGCCTCATTTCAAAGCCACCTCCCTTGTCGCACTCATTCCTCTCCCTCAGACAAAAGCTGTTTCCAAGTCGAGAAGAAAAGCTGCTTGTTAGAGAGGCATGGAGACATGCCAGAGGGAGTCGAATACAAAGTGCAGGTCAGGTAAATTATTGCAAGCAGGAGATGAGACATTTTACAGAACATAGGAGCACTGATTTGATAAACATTGCCATTTAGCCTAGGTGATGGTGACAACCAAGCAGAGAGGGATCTGTAGTAAATCACTTGCAGCAAGTTGCCATTTTAGTTTAGAGAGTGAGCTGATATTACATTAACAGTATTGTTTGGTTCAGTTCAAATACCCAACAACATCTAAAAAAACAATAGAAAAAAAGGACACTTAATATGCATGATAAAGTAGGTGTAGGTGACTCATATTGTACAGTATTCATATCAACTGTCCTTACTTCCCAAACCAAAATGTATGAGTGCAACAGAAAAAAATGTTTTGAGTGTCTGATATGGGAGATACACAATATAACTGTGCTGTGAAATGTAGTCTGGTTCCCAGGCAGAGTTGGACCCAATCTACCTACTGAAGGTGGAAAATAGCTTTTCATAATCATTGACATTATCTGATAATTCACCTAAATTGCATCTGGTGGAAATGCACTTATACTTACATTATTTCTCGTGGTTCAGAAAGAGCTCTGGAGAGCTGTTTTAAAATGATTGTCGCTCTTACTCCTACATAGGTCTGCTATTCTATGTCTCAGGCTGTATACACACACACACACACACACACATAACTCTGAGTCATGGTGAACTCGCTCTTTGAATCACAGTATGAAAGAGAATACATCGGGGGAACGCTAATAACTGGATATTGTTTACCATTTATTGTTTGTTTAAAATGAATTTCTAAAACATTTCTTCAAGACTTGAAATGACTTAAATGTACTTTGGGTGGACTGCTTTTTGGAAGTTTGAAAAAAAGAAAGGGTGATGGTGGTTGACAGCAAGAACATGATGATGATGATTACACCTTCACTTCCAGCTAATGTCATTTAAGTGCCATTGACCTCAAGCACTTAACTTCAAGCTGCTCTGGGGGCAATGCATTGTCAGCAACCCTGTGCTCTGACCTTTCCGAGGAAATCGCAGTTATGTAGGAGGCAGTACATTTTATGCCTTGGAGGAATGTTCACCAAAATTGCCTAGTAAAGTATTTTTAATAACGTATTAATGTTTAGTGAATTTGGTAGAATTGCTGTGGGGAAAAAAGGCTCAATAAGGCACAAATGTCTTTTATTTCAGCATTCAACACCAAAACTCTGCTAATGAGGTATATTACCATATTAGCTCCCCAGATGATGAAATATTATCTCTAGTGCATTTCACGGATCTCTCATCATATTTCCCCTCACAGCTGTCAAATGATTGCTAATTTCATTCCTATGAGTCAGAGCAATTCAGGCACTGGCCCTGAGTTTGGTTTTTCATAATACTGTATACTCATGAGCTTTTATCAAGTTTAAATAGCTGTTGTGAGATTTGACAAATTCTAACTGAGTGTTTCTTTGAAGGAGATAAGTTGCTGTGAAAGTTTAATTTAGAAATGAGATATAAAACACTTTGCACAGGTTTTTCTGTCCTCCATTACGGGTTCTTATTTGTAGGATTCAGCAGGGGTGGACAATACCACAAATGTGAGTACCAAGCAATGCCAAGCCTATAATCAACAATACTGATGCTGACACTTGGTGATCACTCTGACACAACAGCAGAGAAGAAGAGTGTGAAGAATATGATCTTTCCTGAGTTGCATCCACTTTTTCAATACTGACTCCTATTGATGCTAGTATTGATACTCAAAACAGGATTTAGCATAACTTATATCGATATGTTGGGTGTTCATTAACCCACCCCTAGCATAAAGACTCCACCTTAGGCTGGTTTTACCATTGGTCAGGGGCATTGCTAGACATAAAGCTCTACTGGGGCACAGGCAGCCATAGATGTTGATGTATAAAATGTGTTTGCTTTACCAGCTTCCCTTGCTTAGTCCATTACTGCCATGTCAGAAAGGGTTTTGACCGGATTATTAGCACACATACCTACGTCACCGCCAGAGTCTCAACCTTCCTAGGGCCTAAGAAAAATTCTGTTATGGGGCCCTCCTTCCTACCTACCTACCTAGTGATGTAAAAAATATGCCATTGCTGCACAGTCACACCTGACACCCCAGTGCTCTCACTAAAAACCTCCCTCCTTTAAAACACTCTGTCTCTGTAATAAGTCTGAATGGAAACCTCTTCTAGAAAAATCCACTGCTGGCTTGAATAGACCTTTGCGCACTAACTCAGTCCTCATAAAGTCTCTTAAGACTGGGGCCAATCTACTGTTCCATTCGAGTCTGAGCTGCTTGTACCTGATGTTGGCTGTGGTTGTGCTTGTAGGCTGCTGGCTGAGTCTGTATTCCACCTGGGTCTGTGGGACCTGCTAAAGAGGTCTGTACTGGGTTTGTGCTTGTACTAGCTAAGGCTGGAGTCTGTGCTTGTACTGGCTGATGATTCAGCATCTACTGACAAACTTCAGCATAGCACCTGTAATTTATAGATAACAATACTTGCTAGATATTAATGTTATAAGCTCCATCAGGGCTTTCAAGCTTTCAACCGTGAACCATTTTGTATTGAAGCATCTGCTAAAGCAGCAAAGAAATGTGAAACTTAGCCTGTAAGAAATTTCGGCAGCTGCTGCCAATGAAGCATCCACTCGGCAGGAGAGAGTGGCGTTAATCAATGTTTTGTAAAATTTCTGAATACTTCACTTATAAATGCATGTGCAAAACAGTAACATTTTCTTTTATCTCAGAGAGTGGCATTAAAAAACACTGTATTTCGTAAAATTGTACTTCTTGATGCTGTTATGAATACGCTATTAGTTCAAATGTCGGGAGGGACCAGCTTTATTTTTTTTTCATTATTTTTAAATAGCCTATATCCATAGCCTATATGATACAACATCCCCTGGTCTGAGAAGCTGCTGTGTTTTCAGTTTGGCTGAAATAATTCATTGCAATTTCTGAGTAAATTGCCCAACGCTGCTGCTAGATACGACCTAAAGACTGTTATGCCGCTCCGACAGTGTTGCTTTGTGCCCCCTACTCGCGCGCACATCTCGGTCATGCACAGAAACCCGTCTATTCACCCAGTGGTGACGCTTTGTTGATGCTTGTATGTTGTTAATCTCAAATGTAAGTCGCTTAGGATAAAAGCGTCTGCCAAATGAGTAAATGTAAATGCATGAAGTTTGCATAAAAGTCTTTTTCATTGTACATGTTCTGTAGGTTAATGGCACTGGGCAGGCAGACTTTGTCCTGGATTTCTCTAAATGTAGCATGTCACTGGTTTTTCTATGGCATCATCAATCAAGCCACTGCAGCATTAGGCTGTGAGTTTGGCAATGTTTATGTGCAAGGCAAATATACAAAGCCATTGAGTCTGACAGGTTGGATTTGTGAGAAACAATATATTCTGTTTATATATTCTGAGGATGTGTCATTAAATTTATATGGGCTTCACAGATGGCTTTCATGGCTGTCAAAGCAAAGCAATTATGTCAAATTGTGGCTGTGCTAAAAACGATGTGAAAAGTTTTCTGTGTGTCACCGGGCCATTAACGACAATCAATCAGACTATGAAGACCTCTGGCGGCGGTCAGCCCAGTGAGAAGCAGCAGAGATCAGTCAAGGATGAAACAGGTGGCAGTTCAGTGGCAGGCTTGATTAAAGTGAAAATAAATACGGTTTTCATTGCCCCATAATGACCATCATTATATAACGGCACGCTGTTGATAGGGGTTGTTCATCATCGGTGTAAGCTAAAAAGCCTTATTTGTAGGCCAAAGAAGCAACTGACAAAGCACGATTAACATTACAGGATTAATCATGGTGTGACATATTTTTCATTGTTTGTGTGAACAGCTAATTACAGCTTTACAGCAAGTTAAAATAAAAAAAGTAAAAAAGGACAAAATACCTGAATGTGTTTTTAACCGTACACATGGTTTGTGTCTGTGTGTATGTACCTTTCAATATATAAACAGTCACACTGATGGTAATGTGTGATCAGAGTGCAACATATTGCATTTCAGTATGTTCAGTGTGTCAAATTAGGCAATCATAGTCTTGAATTCTTGCTGGGAATTTGCAGAGAGACATGGTAGACTACATGTTGGGCCCTAACCAATTGTGGTTTGCTGTTTATCACAACCTGAGTGTGTGGGAGTACAGTTTATACATATAGTGTGCAGGGGGTGATGTGGCATGAGGTTCACTGAAATCATCATTCCTCTTCCGCTTCACCGCGTTTACATTTCAGCGTGAAAAAGCATCTTGTCCTCCAAAGGGTCAACATCATAAAATATATAGGCGAGAGAGAAAGAAATTCTGAAATGCCGTCTTTTTGTTGGGTGTTAGGATGAGTCCCAGATGCTGCGTTGGTTGTCTTCCGCTATGACACACGACACAAGATGAAGCAAAACTTGTCGTGTCTGGCACTCATTTTGGTTTGAGTTGGGTTATTATCAGACTGATGATATGTAGGTCTCATCATTGCATAGGTATTTGTGAAAATAAGAAATGCAATGTAAAGAATTCATACCATGGTTTACTAACTCAAACAAATATTACATAGATGGGAACAGAGGCTTCTTGCCAGTATCTGCTGACACAAGTACATTGTTATTATTTTGTGGCAGTTTTGTCTGTTGTTGTCGTGTCATATCTCTGCTTTGTGGGCGTTACTTTAAAAGCTACGGTCAACTAACCATCGTCATTACTCACGAATGGTTTATGCCCCAAATCAGTGAAAAGCTAATTACAGGCTGGTGAGGGCATTTAGGCATAGACACACAGCTACACATATTATTGGGGAATAAAACTCACATATTACACCCTTAATGTTTTAAATCACTTCACTTTCAGCTTAAGAAAAGCACATGTCTTCTACAGTGTATGACTTCTTGTAGTAGCTAAACCAAATAATTCAGCAGAAAGTTTCACTGGGTTGAGATGCACCAGCTATTCTACATTCATAGAGAAGTTTTTAAAGCTATATTTTATAACAGTTTTGGGGGTAACATGTTACTGTAATCAATTTACTTTTGTCTGTAACAATAAAGTAACGCATTAGTGTTGATAATTTCAGTAATCACATTACAGTTACTAATAACAAAATCACCGTGTTACTTGTGTACTGGTTCTTCATAACAGGAGGAAAGAAATATAAATGAGACGTCTCATTTTCACTTTTGACTTCAGCACCAGTGAGGATGCAGAAATGGCAGAGTTGTTAAAGTCTTTCGAGAGATGTATGTATTCTCATTACTTCATATCAGCATCATGAAATTCATTATTTAAAAAAGTAAGTGATTCCAATGAAATTAAAGTGTTAAGCATTAAAACTACTGTACTGTAGCCTTATTCTTCTCTTGTTGGGCTGATGTTCACAACTTTGTTGTCAGCTTTGTAGTATTAAAGACCATAAAAGAGATCCTGTGTATGTCCTCATTATAATAAGGATTTGTGTTGATCTGAGCATATGAGGTGAAACTTTATATTGTTATTGTGCATCACAGGTGATGTTGTGCAGTAATCCAAAAGTAATGTAACTAGTGTAACTAGTTACTTTCAGCAGTGAGTAATTTAGTAAAGGAAGGTATTACTTTAAAAAAAGTAAAACTACCCCAACACTGGTCATTAATGGCTAAAACCCAGACAATGAAGCCTTTGAGCACATCTTCAATCAGACATCATTGCCTGGCTCTGAAAAAAATGTACTGCCATTATTTTTCATACACTTTCCCTCCTTATCTCTATTTAGCCTCTGCCTGCTGTGATGGAGATGGAGTGGCCCCAGCTTATTTATTTTCTTTTCTTCACTGGGAACCCAGCAATAATTGGCGGGTTTAGATTTTGACAAGTAAACAAAGGCGAAAGTTCAGCGTCTGCCGTCAACTTACTTGGTTGTGAAACTTTGAAAGTGATTCTGAAAAACTCAATTTGACTTAAGTCTGCACACGCCTGGTGTGAATTTTTCCACTCATGAAAAAAGGGTGTGAGAAGGGGAGGTCACTTTCATTTAAACCTTCTCAACAGAGTGTTAGATATAATTGTATGGTTCCTTGCTGTACAGTGATCTTAAGATATTAAATTTAGACCGACCAAAATAGAACAAAATCACAGTCTGTATCTGCTGTTGCTTCACATGCTAACTGGCAAATCAGTTGGATAAAAGAATCCCAGAAAAAGTTATACGGTCGCCTGTATGAAAGTTCAAAACTAGTATAAAAGCACAAAACAAGACTGGTGATTTGTGCCAAAGTCCATAGCTGCTACTGCTCTGTCAAATCTGAACCACACTATCTTCCCTTTTCTAAATATAAAGTGGTATGTGAAGGTGAGGTTTTAAAATTCCTTATTTACATTTAATTAGTGTTTGAAACCTTTAAAAATTTGCATGAAAGTTAGAACAACACTGAACTTAGCTTCCTTCTTCACATTCCTGTCTGTCAAATGCTTCCTGACTTTCCTGGCATTACTTGAGATCAAAATACTGAGCAGCCCAGTAGCCTGGATGAGCGTGTTCAGGGTCATGCAAACAACATCATGTTTCTGCCTTCGGGTTTTGCATGCTATCATGGTATGTTATCAAAACTCCTCTCCCCTGTGGGTCTTATTGATGCATCGATCCATTCATGGCCACCATCACCTTGTTTAATTGCTTCTTGTGTTCGTGTATGTTGCTGCAATGCTCAGGTGTATTTGTGGGGGTATGTGTGTGTGTGTGTGTGTGTGTGTGTGTAAAACTGCTAATCAGTGGAGACAGGGCCATTTGTCAAAGGAGCTGCTTCATCTAGGGGGTTCACGGCAATCTCATTAACCCAAAGGACCAAACAACACTTTAGATTTCATGGCCTTGTGATCTATAAGGCTTAATAGTTTTGAGTGTAAAACCAATGTTTGTTATCGGGTTTTGCATTTAAATAACTGTATATGCAAACAATTAATTTTAAAATTAATGTTTTTGCTAATTCCAGACCATCTCTATAGTGCTGTCACGTACAAAATAAACATCTATAGCTACAGGGCAGATTGCAGATAAATGTTCTGTTCATATTAGAGCTTCAATAATTATGCAACTATTATTAACTATTAATTAATTATCAAATATTTTCATAAGCAATTGGATTAAGTAATTTTTTAAGGAAAAAAGGTAAATTCGTGAATATTTTCCTTTTTTAAAAAACTCCTCTGACCGTAAAGTAAATATCTTTGGGTTGTGGGACGAAACAAGACAGTTGTGCACATTATCTTGGGCTTTGGGAAACACTGCCATTTTTCAAAATGATCTGACATTTTATAAACCAAAGAACTAATTGACTAATTGAAAAAATAATTGACAGATTAATCAACAATGAAAATAAGTTGCAGCCTTACTGTGGATTTAGACCAAATGACCACCAAGAAAATGAAGATAAGGAGCCCATAAATTCAAGTTCCCCTCACACAGACACACAGGCTCACACACACATCATCTACCAACATGCTCAAATTATAATTACAGGCTATTTAAACAAGCAGAAAAGTCACACAGCAGCAATTATAAGCTCGTTCAGGTGTAGCTTGGCTAACATGCTGGTCTAAACGATCTTCTGGGTTTATTATACAAACATTGTATTGTAACATATCCATTTTTCAAAAGGTCTGGTTGTTAATAGATTTTTGACTAATGCAGTGACATAGGTGTGAGAGTTGGTGTGTGCTGGTTTAACATGTAGTCCCTAGAGTCAGTTAGATCAGATTGCTGTGATACATGGTGATGTAAAATGACAGTTAAAATTATATTAGTTCACTGACTGAATCATTGAATCCTTTATTTATCTTCATTGGATGACATTACTATTCTCCCAATATGCTATATGATTTCCCTGAGGTCAGGGCCTAATTAGGATTCCTGCTGGTTAATAAGCATTTGCAGCAGGGATATGCTTTTGGCCGTGTCCTGTCCACCATGAATAATATTTTTATCTCCATGCATAGTTGATAAATGCACATATGAGAGAACAGGTATGCTCAGCCGATATACCCTGTTTAAATGTCTGTCACGACTCTGTGACTCAACGTCCATATTAAAGTAGAAACCTGTTGGAAAACTGACATTCACAATTTCATTGTGGTCATTTTAAAATACGGTCTCTGCCTTGTTTGTCCCAGTTAATGTCTTCAAGATGGACTGGAAAGTGACATGGTATGAAGGTTTGCACGTTTATTTTGAGTTCAACAAAATACAAAGTTTAAGGTAAGGGGTGAGAAATTGACACAAAGCAAATAGTTGCACTATTGAATTTCTGTAAATCAAGTCTGTTTTTCAGCTTTTAACAGGCTACACCCTGCCCACATCCACAGATCACTAACCATGGTATAAAATTAGCAGGGGGAATGATCTATTGAAAATGAAGACACATATCAAGAGACAATTCAGCTTTGGTCAACTAAGCTATTATCTGAAAAGGATGGACACAAATTTTCCATCTAGTACAAAAAGATGGAAGGAAGAAAAAGTTAGAATTTTGTGTAGTAGTGCTTTTTAAAATTAGTGTTGTTCATATAGTCAGGGATTGTTTTTGACAAAACAGAACCTATGCAACAGAAGAAAAACAGTATTCATGTGCATGCACTAATGCATGCTTTCTTCCAGTGCATGTGAGTCTTTGCACGCAAGAGTAAATTATTGATAGTTTGGAGGGATGAGTGAAATTACTCTCCTCCATCATCTGAAGTGTGTTCAATATTGTGTTCAATTTCTGATCCTGGGAACTGCGATGCATGTGTTTTTTGTTTTTTGCTGCTTGTGGCAACAATAACAAGTCTCTTTTTTTTCATTCTTCCTTTCTGCCCGTCTCCCCTCAACACCTCACTTCCCAGTCCAACACCCATTTTTTGGTTTTAAATCAAATACATTTCCATTCATCCCTTGACTTTATTTTGACACTGTCATGCTGTCAGAAAGTGCTTTACACAGCAATAAATGTGTGCGTCTATGTGTGTGTCAGAGAGATTGAAAGTGTGCTGCCCTGAGGAATAACTGTCCAGAGCGTTCCTTGTGCCTGGTAATGGCATGCTGCTATCTCCCGCCAAGAAATGACTTTCCAACATTACGCCTTTACTTGACTGCTCAAGCCTGATTCAGCAGCAATGAATGGAGCCTCATCTACTGCACTTGACATTCAAGCCAATCTCTGTTTTCATTAAAAGTGACTTTTTTTTGCCATTTCTGCCTTATTTACAGCAGAGAGAGAGTAGGGAATTGGGGAAAGCAACAGAAAGGGTGAAAGGTAGTGTACATGCTGATTTCACTAGACAACCCTCACTCTGTAAATATGCAAATTATAGAATTTTATTTGTCAGCCCCTCTGTAATATCCTCCCGAAACTTCCTGGCATGTTTCGTAATGACTTTTCAAATTTGATGAGTGGGGTAAGGGCGGTTTTCCAGTTCACTTTGAGTACGGCATAATGACTACATTATCGCTTCACCACAGTTAATTTCAGCATAACTTGTTTATTATGAGTGGCCATGAGCTTGACTGGCCCTCGGTGAAGCTGAGCTAAAGTGATACTGCAGTCTGAACTGCTGCTTCATTGGAACAGGAGAGAGGGACTAAGTTCATAAATGGTACTGATCTCTTGTCTGGTGTTTTTCAAGTCAAAATGAACCATCATGATGAGCTCTTCCCCTCCCTGATGTGCACTTCCTGTCTGGCTGTTTTGCGGCTCCCCAAGCCCCACTCACTTGTTCATTTGCAGAGTGCTCTCAGCCATTGCTTCTGCAGAGTTTTCTCCCTCATTCTTTGTGAAACTGTGCACTTGTATGCTCTCCTGCCTGAGGGCTCTCAAGACTGGCTTAAAAGCAGTGGTAGCTTGGGACCTTACAATCACCACAATGACAAAACCAATGGGCTTATTGATCTCCTTGGAGTGACAGAAAAAGGAATATGGCTCTGAGATGGGGCCAGGATGAATAGCCCTGTCCTGAACCCTTGGGGGATACAGAAAGCTGGAGGAGTAATGTCTGGCTGCTCCAGTGTCCAATATCAGGCCAGCAGTTCCTGGGGGGCATCCCAGCAATCGATGGCACTCCTAGATGCAAAGCTGAAATATGGGGGTCTCACCACAGGGCTGCTGCTGTTGCATCTTAAACACCAATAAATAGTGTCTTTTGGTTAATTTGTTCCCCTGCTTTTTCTCCTCCCTGGCAGATAAAGCTGTCTTATCTCTATTCTCAACGAATCACCAGAGTATTTCATAGATTTTAGATTACACCTTGAAATAAAAAGCTGTAAATAAGTGCAAAATTAAACTATAGTTCGGTTATTATTTACTGGGACTATTTTGAGGCTGTGTTTGAGTGTTTACTAGCCTCGGATTGGAGGGAACACACCTCTGGTCCTACAAATAAGCGATGCTAGACTATTTGGTTCAAAGGAATGGAGCTGCTGAAGTGCTGAGCCTGTACAGTACATCCTGAGCAGACAGCAACATTGATGGCATGCCTCATTATTTAAAAAAAAAATCGCTCCCACTACTTGGATCTATTTTTTTGTTCCAGTCTTAGCTCTGGGATTTCTGCACAATGAGTACATTTACATGTATTCATATACCTGAGTACATTTTACATTTACATTTATTGACATAGCTGATGTTTTTATCCAAAGCGACTTACAATTGCTATATATGTCAGAGATCGCACGCCTCTGGAGCCCTTAGGGTTAAGTGTCTTGCTCAGGGACAGAATGGTGGATGGGTCACAGTGGGGAATTGAACCCGGTTCTCTCACACCGAAGACATAGTCTTATCCATTGCGCTATCACCACCCATTTCTGTCCGACTTGGAGAGAGAGTTTTAGTTTGTGTCATTTCCCGTCTCATTTTACATGCGTTTCCTTGACAAAACGTGGTTTGGAGACCAGTCGTCTGGTGACAGTCGTTATCAGCTTGTGGACCCGCTGTCACGATCAGTCATGTAATGTAACACCACAACAACTTCAAGACTCCCGTTATAAGACAGCAAGTCATGTAGTCTGAACAGCACAGCAATCAGCTGACATTGAAAGTCGTGTGGTCTGACGAGCCTTAAAGTTGGTAATTTGTTTTTAAGCCACGCTTACAGTGTGTCTCCAGGGGTGGCTATGTCTGTCTGTCCACCACTTTGAATGGATTGTTATAAACCTTTATAGAGATAATTGATGATCCCCAGAGGATGACGCCCACCGACTCTGGTGATCCTTTGACTTTTCATCTAGCACAGATCAAAATTTCAGTTGGTTTATGGCCAAACACCTGCAAAATGAATAACATTCCAGTCAGCCTTACTTTGTGCTTGGTGATTAGAAATGTTAGAATTGTGGAATGCTAACTTGCTAAACTAAACACGGTGAACATTATACCTTATCAGCAACTTTCCATGTTAGTATGCTGAGGTAGCGTTTAGCTCAAACCACTGCTGTGCCCACAGACTTCCACGTGCAAACATGGGCTTGTGAAGTGACCCTAATGTGACAAAACACACAAACACAAACAAGGACTCCGAAAGGGAAAAACTGTCCTGGCACAATATTAGACAGACAAACGTCTCTCTGTGGAATAACTGCATTACACAATGTCCATATTTACAAGCTTGTTAGCTAGAGTTAAGCTTGTATGAAATATCAAATTGAGTGAAGAATAGCTTTTATTGGTTCCAATACAAATCCAGATGTTAAAAGATCACTGATATTTTCTTAAATCGTTTTCTTCAGCCTTGTTTGCAAGTTACTGACTCCTGCTTTAAGGGACTCTCATGGAAGAGGTGAAACTGAATTATATAGAAAAACAATTTAGCACAGATTTTTCAACAAGTCAAATGTTGTCAAGCTGATTTGAGACCAAACTGTTTAAAATGTGCTGAAACTGAACAACCAAGGAAATTAACTTGATGAATGTGGACAAATTAAGTTCTAATCATTCAACATTTTAAGAGCAAACATGTGAATAAATAACTTATTGAGAAGTCATTTTTCACAGTGTGGTTTCATTTGGAAAGCATTTGGGATTTAAGAAGAATAAATTCTCCGTGGAAGGTGTTATGGCTCTATTTCAGTTGGGCAAGTTGAGTGTGAGAAAGAGTTCAGTCTCCACTCTAATTGGCCCTCTGAGGATGTACTGTAGACAGCATTCTTTGTTGTTGAATCTGTTGGGGAACCCACACCATCAGTTACTTAGACCCTCAGTCTCTTTTGTAGGAGTACACGATTCATAACAGTAAGCAGACAAGCATTAAACCCATGCACAATGGAGATGTTTGTCATTGAATCTCTCTTTAAAGAGGTCATATTATGCTTTTTGGCTTTTTACCTCTCCTTTATTGAGTTATATATCTTTTTTGCATGTAGTAGGTTTGCAAAGTGAAAAAGCCCAATTTCCATCTCCCACAGAAAACTCTCCTCTGAGGTGCCTGAAAACAGCTTGTTTGTAGTCCAGTCGCTTCCCTTTGCGCGTCATAACGCTCATGTAGCGGCTAGTCCGACATGCCCTCAAAAACACCGGTAGAAAAACACTGAGCTGCAGCATACATCTCTTCTCTCCCTTCCAAACACTAGATAAACACTAGTTAAAGCTAAAGTTAAAACTTTATCGATGAAAGATAAATTTATTACAGATTAATAACTCACCACTCTGAAACTCTTGCTCCAGTCTATATTGCTAAGCTGGTAAGGGGAACATATACAGCTGAACTGAAGTCGTGTTTACTGGCTGCCTTACCCTGTGTCTGATTAGCTAGTAGTCTTTAACTAGGAAATGCGCATGTGCATTTCCCAACAAAGATCATGTAGAGGCAAGATGTGAAAAGAGGAGCTGCAGCAATGTGCAGTATGACAAAATAAGGTGTTTTTTGAAAAATGAAAACATGTTAACCTGTTCTAGTACAATCTCTAAAAAAGATTTTGATCCTGAAAATGAGCATGACCTCTTTAACACAAACACTCACACACACCCCTACACATTACCCTGGTTGTCCATTATCAGCGGGTAGCGCAAGTCAAACAGCAACTGCATTGCTCTTGGTTATAAACAGCAAAAATCTACAGACTTTAAAGTGTACAGACCTCCGACCTTCAGGGGACTCAGTCAGTAAATTTTGTAGTGATAAAAGGTCACATCAAAATCATACGTATATTTACTTGCATCTTGCTAAGTGTGACCAATGCAAAAACTTAGAGGGAATCTTGACCACGTACTGCGCAGCAAAAATCAGCTTCTGCAAGACTAGTTTCAGATGTTGTAATTCCTCCCTGTGTGCCTATTTAAATCTGCGAGTCATGAAAAAAGAACACCAAGAAGTTTGGACTGTCTAAACCACAAGACAAATTAAAAATATAAATCAATTACTGACACGTCCTGAAGGCATTCAAGCTATGTGTGTTAAAAAATTACAGCTTTGAGGCTGACTCTCATCCCTGGTCTCTAATCACCTCGCAGCACCAGTTCATTAATACAGTACAGAGCTGAAAATTGGCCTTCAAAGAAATCAAATCCTGTATATAGACCAAAGGTATGCAGAGTATTTTTTGAAAAGACTTATCTTTTTCTCAAGATCCACAGAGGCATAACGTAAAAGAAAGGCTGAAGCTCCTCAGAAAACACTGCAGTCCAGAGTTCACTGAAAATACTGTCTAACAGATGATATAAAGACAGATTGCTCACACCAGCTGTAGCTGCTCCACTGTCTTTAATATATTTTCTTCTTAGGAGACAAGGAAATGTCTCTGATCAATACTTTAATCTTAAAATGTTTACTGATTCTTGTATATATTCTTTAGTGCTTGGGCAAGAGATAGTTGAGGGACCTAACATGAGAGTCAAAAACAGAAATAAACAGAGCGATATGGTGCTTTTTTTCTCAGCGCTATTGAAGTCTCAGCTTTTATTTCCAGCCAGAGCCGGGTCTTTGGCTTATTTCTCAGATCTCAGTCCTCCCCTGTTGTGCTAAGAAAGAGCCTATGAACTGCTCCCAGGACGAGGGTGAAGGGACTTGGAGTCATGGCCATTGACACCCTACATATCCCCCGCTTTAATCCTGCAAATGAGCTCTGAAGAAGCCCAGTCGCATCAGACAGAACAGAGCCCGGCCCTCTGTCCCCGACTGCTCTGCCACCCATTGAATGTGAAATAATTTGGTGTTATGTTCTGAAGACACTCACAGCCAGGATTTTCATTTTGTGTGTATGTGTTTTTAATTTTGACAGTTTACTTTAAACAAAAAGCAAGGTTTTAGTTGTAAGTGTTTGTTCTTATGTCGGCCAGATCTGACAGATTGTTTTGTCAAGGGAGAGAAAGAGAAAATGTGTGTGGGTCCGTGTGTGTTAAAGTAAAGTTAAGTAAAAGTGTTACATAATTCCGAGAGGCAGTTTTTCTTTAAAGAAAAATAACTTTGTGTTTTAGCTGCATGTGTGTGGTTCTCTGTTTATGCACATGTGTGGGTATGTAAGGTAATTATGGCTTATGGTTTTCTTTGTCAAAGTTTGGGCATTAAGCCTCTTTCTTTTTCTTTGTTAGGAATATTTTGGCAATTTATGGGATCTCTGCTTTATCTGCAGAAATAACTTTCGATTCCCTGCACCCACACATTTCTTCCTACCTTAAACTGCCTTTGCTACAGGCGGTCCAAGGTTTATATTAATTATAATTAGCAATTTTATATTAAATTACATTAGTCTCTTTAAATTACATTACTATATATAGCAATAGTTCTGTGTTTAACAAGAGTCTACAACCATGTTAGCAGCTCTGTGAAAGAAAGCGCTAAACATGCCAACATGCCCACATGGAAAGAACCTATGAGGATATATGTACATATATTAAACCTATATGCAGTTTATATGCACATATATGCTGCATATACTGTATACAGCATATGTGCACATATATGATAATATATACGCTGCATATATGCGTATATATGCCGCATATAGGCAAAATTGATGTGCATATATGTGCATATACAGGCCAT
>JAPMOB010249720.1:0-14258 GCA_029875015.1 Lepomis gibbosus
ATAACAGCGTTTGTCCTTCTTGGACTCAGGTTTGTGACCGGCTGACGGGCAGAACGGGCGACGGACGAAGAAACTTGAGACAATCACACCGTGATCCGACATTCAGAGGTAAATTCAGAATCCATTTGACTGAAACCAGATAATCCTGTCATTGTGAGCGTGAATTATTTTTTTATTACGGCGGTCAGGCTGAATGAAGATCAGACCTAGTTATCCCTCGCTTGTTATTTGGGAATTGCGTTTCTCTCAGCATGTCTGCTCTTTGGCACCGCTGCTTGACATTCACCAGAGATCACATTTTAAATTGAAATCACGGTAGGTGGCACTTAAAATACTTAAACATCAATTTGCGGTTTTTCTTTTGATTGTTTCAGTGAAATAGGTGCATGGGGTCTCACGGCGGACCGACCCCGTGCGTATTTGCCAGACCCCGTAGGGTTTGACAGGATTTTTGTCGTTAAAAAAGTATATCCCTTAAAGCTTCTTGTAAAATGACCCATGAATTGTAGTTACAATGAATATTACCGCGGGGCCAGTTCCATAATGCACGACATTGATCATATAGTCCTAATTGGGAGCGTTGGTCAAAGAGATTGAGGACCTGTCCGCTGGCGCATTCTATGTGCTTTTATGTGAGGGAATTTCAGCGCCACAATAACTGTTATACATTGATTGATTTTTTTTCATCGGCCCATTTATCGATTTTTACAGACTTGTAGTCGTTGTTTTCTTCCGAGCAAAAGGTGAGGAGACGGGGGTGTCACTTTTTGTGCAAATTGGACGGGCGCAATATTTTTACGCGTGCGAGCCGATACTGACAGCGTGCGTGTGCGCACTCCTATCTGTCTGCACACATCCCTTACAGAAGGACGGCTGGGGCAGCGACTGACAGACTGTCATATACCGAACACAGACACCCCGGGGCAAATATTTTACCTGCTCGCCGTCCATATGCGCAATTTCTCCGCGGTTCATCGCATCCCTAATGGGGTTGATCGGCTCCGAGTCGCTTCAAAAACCCGGCTTAATTGTGCCCATTTATAACTGAGGTATTCTTCAAGTCAGTGTTAATAAGTATTTGGCTTTGCATCCAGGGGTGTCCATGATGCGCTTGTGCAAAATGCAAAATGTAATAATGTAATAATGTTTGTGTTTTTCATTGCCCCTGTGGGAAATACATTTGCTTAGATTTACGACCTGCCTTCTCAGGTTATATCGATTATTGTAGCCTGCAGTGTACTATATTTTTGTAAGAGCAAGAAAAGTGGGCATGCCACATCTATATATCATTTCTTGATGTTGTAGCTAGAGCACAGCCAGCTTTTGATACAGTCGTCTTTGCAGCTGGGTCAATTCTCAAGTGGAAAAACTGTGCTCTTATGGCCCCTTGTTGCATATACATAAAAAACTGATGATGGATACATAGCTCATAAACACACACACACACACACACACACACACACGCACACACACACTGACACACACAGGCCATAAGTGACTATAATGGTGGCTCTGATCAATGTGAGACATGTTTATGTATGTGGAAAGCTCATGTATTATACATCACTGTGGCACCAGAGTATATGGGTACAATCAGTTGAACTTGTGAATGTTGTCACTCCATATTTGTTTATGTGAATGTGTTCTGTTATGTTATGTGTGTATGTGTAGGCGAAAATAGGACGGGACGAAGGAGACTAGTGACTGAACACACACACTCTTCTAATGTGGTTAAGAGAGAGAGAGAGAGAGTGCGGCAATCTGTGCGTCAGCATTCAGTTAGCAATTGTTTACACCAGATAGCGCTTGCATTTACCCAGATGGCAGTCGAAGAGCGAAAGAGAGATGTGAAGGAGGGCAGAGGAAAAGGAAGGAGAGGGGAGGTTAGGAGACATCAAGGGAGGAGAGTAGGGGTAGTTAGGTGGAGAAAGGGGGAGTGGATGAAAGGTGGAAAGAGGTAGGGGTGGGGCGGAACATGAGGAGAGACTGGAAGAAGGAAAATGAGAGAGGAGAGTAGGAGGAAAATAGAGAGGAAGATGAAGGGGGAGGTGGTGGTGGTGGAAACAGACAGGCCACACTGAGTCAGTGACTTATGCTGGCGATAAAACTGCCTGAAGAATAGAAGCTGGAAAGAGAGGTGCTGAAGTTGTGACAAGCGAGAGACACATCAAATCCCATTACTGTGTATTATGGCCGACAGTAGAGGAAGGAGTTGGGGATGAATGGTGGGATACTGAGCGAGAAGGGTGGATGGAACAACACCAAGGACATATAAAAAAAGGTATAGCACTGGGGAGTGGGCTTTGAATTTTGTCTTCTCCGTCAATGATGTGCCCCTGAAGCTGTTAGAGATGCTTCTAAACATGCAGATCACCCTTCTATGGTAATGTCCCCCCTCACCCCACCGCAGGGAATATAGTAAACGATTAGTGAGCCTATATTTCCTTTTGATTCCCTCCTAATGAGAATGGGAGAAACCCCAAGATGTGCACCCATGGGGTCTTTTCTCTTCCGACAGAGTGTGTGGCAGTCAGCGGATGGGTACCATTCATTAGCTGACAATTCAGTGAAATGAATCAGACAACATGGCCTCCCAGGGATCCTCGTGAAGAACAAGGAAATAAATGCTTAGTGCTCAAGACATGAACATTCCCGAGGGACCCTCTGCGCAGAGATAATGTAATGGCAGAATTCCCTTTCCAATTGTTTCAAATGGGAAAGGAAACAGGGAGGTTCTAGGATCTAACGTCGCCTCAGATCCCGCTTGTACTCCCCTCTTCTTGCTTTCCAGACATGGAGAAAATGGAATGAGGTGTTTAAGACCTTTGGCAAAGTGCTTTTCCTCTAGTGTCAGTCTTTTGAAGACAAAGTGAAAGGCCTGTGACTCTGCGGTGACTTTGCGCGGAACAGAATCTCAACTATATCATCTCCAATTATTTACTCAAGGCAAGTGACTGACGAGCAAATTTACATCCATATGTGCTCCCTTTAAACTCCAGATAGATGTGAAGGATGGTGTACTATACCTTCCCATGGTGCCCTTTGATGGTGATCCTGAGTCAAAGGAAGTGAAGACATGATTGCTGATGCTCACTTTTTAACAGAGGGAATTCGCAAAGGGTTTCACAACATGCATCTCACAGGAAAAGTGAGGAATTTAGCCCGAATATCCTTCATGCTTTCCCCCATTGTCCCAAGATTGCAGCGTTGTGTCCCCAGTGTTCCCAGACTGAGGTTAGAGCAGGACACGCTGACCCCAGCCTGAGCAGTGCTATGCCGAGACATGGAGCCCTTTTCTCCCTGGTGGCGATAGCAGGGAGGGAGGGGAGGAGGGCGGTCATTTAGAGAAAATGGCTATGTCTAGCGGTGCAGTGTTTTTCCTCTGTGGAGGCCTGTGGGATGGTGCCGCAGAGTCTGTCACGGTCTGATTGTTTTCAGACCAACATCGCTGTTTACTTGCATGCACATAGTAAGATAGGCAGGTGGGGATGCAAATATACACGCATGAATTCAACACACGTGTCTGAGACTTAGAAAAGTCATACATAATCATTGTCCTCAAACAGTCTAGAAATTGTATATGCACACACAAATACAGGCGTTACTCTGATTTTCCTCAATTTTCTCCCTTCAACAAGAATTGAAAGTATGGAGGTGCACTCGCCTTCTACTGTCAGTGGGGGGTCTGCATTACTGCCGGAGTGGACTGAATTTCAGAGCGGGATGTTAGATTGAGAACTCCCAGCTCGGCGGTGGATGGCTGTTTGGATGGGTGGGATGAAGGAGGGCTCCAGTAGAAAAAGTACAGCAGCTTGCTCCACTGGAGACATTATTATACAGGAAGACGGGAGACTGCTCCGGGCTGAATGTGTGTGTCGTGTGTGTTTTCTGTGTATTTACATTTATACCCTACTGTGTAGAAATGAGACAGGGAAAGGGCAAGAGTTTCAGACATTGACAGAACAAGAAAGTGTATGACTGTTGGTTGTGTGTGTGTGAGTGTGTGTGAGTTTGCTATAGACTTGCTGCCACTGGCTGAAGTATTGCAGTAGTGAGCTAGATTAATCTTTTCTCTGGTTGTTTTTTGACGAAAGTTGAAAGTGAGCCAGGAACCGAGTGCAGGATAATGATACTGAACATTTCCTTACATTTCTGTCAATTCTGTTGGAAAGATTTCAATGTTTGCATACATCAGGTTCACAAATATGTGTATGTAAGTCAAGGAGGAATAAGAACCCAATGTAAATGTTAGATTCCCAAGGTTCACATTTTGGGTGGGTCGACTTTTCAGTTTATGTGTTCAGAGGACAGACTGTTGTGGGACGCGCTAGCTTGCACATAAGCAAGTGCAGGAAGACAGTTAGCAGTGGTCAGTTGAGTTTATTTTGTTTATTTATTAGACTAAAAAAAACTAAGAGCGCTTGAGTAATGTAGCAAACTCACCGCTCACACACACCTCCCAGCTGACACTACGGAGGGGAGGCCTGCGTTATGGTATCTGACTTTATCCACGAGGTACAAAGCGGTATTACATGGCAGAAATGATTCGGGCTAGCTCGTTAGCATGCTAACTTCAGTAAATATCTCTGCAACACAATACGTCTTTAACTTAACGTCAGAACTGTTTTCTGGCCTTCTCTTACACATTGTACATTTCAAACCTACTAATGTCAAGACAGTGTTTGTTATTCTAAACAGCTTGTAATTTAACCATAAGCCTCCTTTAGAAGACACTCAAATGCATAATTTACTTTTCTTCTCTACATCAGAATTGCAGGTAAATTCCTACCCATATACCTCAAGCTGTTTTAAAACTTTAATTTTGGTTAATATTTGTATGGAGATCTGCCCAGTAAACAAGCTCATAAAATTCCTTTAAATCATGAGTCAGGGTGGTGGGAGGACTAAGGTGTGCAAGTGAAGAACAGATCAAAGAACAGGCATATCAGTCACACAGCCCAGCTTGCATTACTTACATGGACAAGGATAATGAAGGTGGAATCTATAAGGGGGCTCAAATCTCACTTAGCTGCACTGAAATGGAGGAGACAACAATTAGTGCTCTAGCACATGGAATCTGAAATCACAAAATTCAATATTAGATTTGATTTTCTCTATTAAGACCTCACACTGAAGTGATTAGTTCTAGTGCAAAAAACCATACAACACATAACATGTGATAGAAGAATAGTAGTTTTCAATTTTACAGCATTCATTGGCTTTTCATTTACTTGTCCCTATTTCACAATTCATGAGCACACATGAAATTGAAAGCACCAACTGTTGCTACTTAAATAATTTCACCATGGTTTAACACAATTTAGGAAGACTTTAATACGCTTTGTGACAAAAGGTGCCAATGACTGTAACTAGTGTGTTGGAATTAAATTAATCATACTCAGGAAATGAACTAATAGACCATTTCTTTTGAATAGAAACGTTTGCTTGAACAGAAGGTAGCTCAATTTTTTGCTGTTATTTATCACTTCTGTGTTTTGGCCCGTCTTTATAAAGGCTGCCAGTAATTCTGAGAAAATGCTGCGTGTGCCTGAGGTAGGAGTCACTGTGTAGGTGTGAGTGTGTAGGCTGGTGGCAGTGTGCATCTGCACGGCTACATGTATCACATCAGCTGCAGACGTGTGTGTGTGTGTGCGTGTGTGTGGGGCCATGACAGAGAAGGAAACCTACAGAATAAGCTGCCACCCCTGACATAGGAGTCCTGTAGGAATTGAGTAAATCCTATTGTAAATTTGCCTACTCCATGAAGATAATTGGCTTATTCCTGTGTTAAATAGCCGTTCCTACAGGACACTGGCTGGGCTTAGCATGCTCCGTGTAGACAGTGTGTCTGTTCCTCTGCTTCTCAGGGACTGAGAGGCACATTACATACTGAATTATTGTATGACAATGATGAACTGATAGCTGCAGTGCCTAGCCCTGGATCTTCTGTGCAGGGACTGCCATGCACAAGAGTCTGCAAGGGCACAAGTTCGATTCCCAAAAGGGGCCCCTCTTGTATGGCTCTTGCTTCTTAATGTATGAAAAGCAGTTGCATGGACAAGTGTAGGAAGAATCTGCACATCCAAGACTTCAGAGCTACATTTCCCATTCCTTGTAAAGCTTTCAATTTCTGGTTTTCATGCTCAAGTCAACACAACAGTTTCAGGCTTCTATTGAGCTTGGATGTGGAGAAAGTGTTGCTTAGCTTTACCTAAATCATTATCCACACATCAAAAACCATCTGGGTTTCACTCCGTTACTTTGAAGATTCCTTCCTCATCAGTCCTGTGCCTAAAGGAAACACTGCAGATAACGGTGTGTGTGTGCACGCGCACATGCAAACAAGCTTACATGTGGCTGTTTTTCTGCCTGTTTTAACTCCGTATTTGCTCAGTAACCACACTAACAGCGGTTGCCTCTCTGATTCTTGGCCTCTGGGCAACTGCTTAGTGATGAACCCGGCCCCAGCTGATCTAGCAGCTCAGAAGGGGAAAAAAGCACCAAAATGCTCAAACCAGAAAATGAGAGATTCAGAGATGGATGAATTGTCAGCGGATGTGCAGCTGTTCGTGTCTGTGTGTGCGTGTGTGTGTGCATGTGTGTGTGTGAGGGAAGCTAGAGAGCTAGCATGCATAATTCTGGGACATGACCGAAAACTGTCTAGTTAGAGTGCATCAGGAAATGGATGAAAGGGAGAATTCCCTGCACGTGGTGAGAGATGTAGCTCAGAATCCTGTGTGTGTTCTGATGGCTGCAAAGTTGAACAAAGACAACTGAGAGATGGTGACTACAGTTCCTTTTTAAATCAGTGCTCTGTCTCAGTGAAAACACGCTGGACATGCTGTGAAGTGAAACGGCTGAAAGCATCTTTTTAAAGGTTGACTGATGATATTGAACACATGAAATGGCAGCACCTTGGGGAGGGTTTTTTTGAAGCTAAAAATACAGAAGCAAATGGGATGTTTGTTCATGCTTATCTCAGTAGCAAATTACATTGATTGATAAATATTTTTGATGGGTTTTACTTACGGTGTGGTATCCTGTTATGCATTAAAGAAAGCTGCCTTTTCTGATGGTGTTACAGCTCTTTTCAAGTGTATTCTGGTGCATGTGAACATTTGTTCAGGTGTGTGCGCGCGCATGTGTGCACTTTCCAGCCTCTCTAGAATCACAAGGGATGAGCTACAGAGCACGAGGTTCATCAGTAGTGTAATTAATGTAGTGCGGTTCAGTTGTCATGCATGATATTTCAGCGCTGCGATCTACTTGAGAAGGCTTTTTGATGAATGGCCAATTAGAAGCAGACTCCGCAAGTCTGGTGGCTGACTGATCTCTTTTTAATGGCACTCCTGTTTCTTTGATAAAACGCAAAATGAATCATCGATACCCTGGCCCCGAGGAGCACCGAGCACAGAATTTAATTGTAATTGGGTGTGTAGCAGCACTTTGGGGTCGAGGCTGTGCCTGTGTGTATGTAAGTGTATGAGAGCACTTTGGTGGTAATGGTGGTCAGTCCCAGTCATACTCTGATGCACATGGCTGCTTTTCCGAAGCATTATGTATAATTCACTGGTTATGTGTGTTCATCTTTATTCCTTTATCTACATTGATCTACTAAATGTACATTTCAGCCACAGTGTACGAGTATGGCAGCCCAGCTGTGTGTGCTTACAGCACCAATTGAGTCTCATTGTCACTGATTTTTTTGTGTTTGATTGCTATTAAAGCATGCTTCAATTAGGCCTGGCAAGTTTCCCTTCTAAAATCCATGCTTAAACTGTGCTGCTGTGTTTGTGATGCTTTAATCAAAAAGTCTCATTTTATATGCATAATTAATGCAACAGAAATGAAAAGACGAGAGAGAAAAACAGCATTCAAAGACATACAAAGTCTCTTTTCTTCTTTGTTTGCCAGTTTCTCAGGAGATGGCAAAGATGTATTTGCCGTCTCTCGGAATGGGGTGTCATGGCAGGGGAGGGGGTTGTTTGAACAGAAGCTGTGAAAACACGCTGTGTAACAATTTGAGCAAGCAGCTAGCATCGTGAACCAAAGTGCCCACTAGGAGCTTTTGGACCACCCAACAGGCAGCAAAAAACTTTTTTACACCTTTTATTTTCAGCCAATAGAGATTTCCTTGCTTCCCTGAGCAAACACAACTGGTTCAGAATGAGGTGATTAGTGTTGTCAAAATGTCACCTCATCCCCTACTGATGTTGGAGGGCTGGGACAATAATCTTATAATTCACTGCATGAAACAGTAGGAATGTGTGTCTTGTACCTGCCTGCCTGCAAATGGCACATACACTATGAGCCCTTTGATTCTTGGGCTTATGTGTGCTTTCCTCAGCCTCCTTCCCCAGCTCCACTGCACAATGTTACACGTCTTCTAGCTGAAATTGCGGACCAGACCTTTCACACATGGTCACAATGGTGGCTTGCTCGGCAGGTAGGCACTTGGGGAGATACAGAGGGAATCTTATTTTGTGGATTTAGACTTCATAAACATCATTATCATCTCCCCGACCTTGAGTTGCTGCGCTGTTCAGTAGCGACCCCAATTTTGTCAGGATCCTTGAATGGGGATGCGCACAGTCTCTCGGGCACATGGGCAATCGAGTCAACAAAAACAAATTTTCTTTAGTGAGTGGAGTGTGTGGCATGTTGGCATGTGTGTTATGTGTGTCTGAGAGAGGTTGTGCATCTACGCAATGTACGTGTGCTGACTCAGTAATCTTTCTAGCCTGCTGCCTGGATCTGTCAGCATCTTTCCTCCAAGCAAAGTTTTCTGACTGTGCCTCTGCCAGATTTAAACCATGTAGAACATTAGTGTAACAGCCCACGCTCTTAGAATACAGATTTGTTCTTGAGTGCACGCCAAATGGCCTCTATATTTCATGAGCCTTCTCTCTACTAACATACCGTCTTGAGACTAATTATCATGGTCGCACTCAAACACAAAGCTCGTTTATTATTGCATTGACATCACATTTGTTTTGGCTTGGCCTACATGGCAGGAACTTCACAGCGCTACAATGCTGGAATCATGTTTTGAGTTTGACAGAGCATGCTTTGGAAAGAGAATCTGTTCCTTGTTGAGTTGTACACAGTGTAAGGCAGAAAGGTTGCTTGCTCTTTACAGTCTTGTCACTTGTCTCTCTTCAAGTGGACTGTCATACCCCCCTCCTCCTTTTTGTATGTGCAGGGCTGCTACACACTAAGTGAGCTGCTCACTGGGGAGTTGTGCTTGATTCTTGGGAAGCAGTTTTCCTCTCTTGGTCCTGGCCTAGAAATGCCTTGATACTTTTTTTTTTATTATCACAATACTTTTCCCCCCAGCATATTGTATCTGTGCACTGATTCCAGCTATTTTTATACATACTGCAAGACTATTAGTAAAAGCCTGAGTAATTCTGGTCTGGAAAATGGAAATGGTACATGAAAGGGGAGTTGAATATTTAAAGGAGCTTCTACTAATTGATGTATAATACATTTTTTTATGATATGTATTTTTTAGTATTTTTCTAATTATGGTGAGTAAAATATAAAATACAATGTTTTGTGTATTGTGAAACATATTGCAGATAATTGCATTGCCTAGGGATTGATAACTGATTTTTGGGAAAAAGTTAGATAATTTATCAATCTACCGACCTCATTAAATATGTCAACTCATTTCTCTCAAGGGTCAGAAGTTCGCCAGTGTCTATCCCAAAATGCACTGGGCAGGAGGCAGGAAACATCCCGGGCAGGTTGCCAATCTTTTGCAGGATGAGAGCATACAGAAAAGCACAGATAGATGCACAAACACATGAATTCACAAGTAACAGAGGCAGAGTTTGAACTATGATGCTTTCAACGGAGTCCCAAAATAGACAATGTTGATGTAATGTCTACGTTTAAATGATTTTCACATGCTTCACATAAAACGTGGCAGCATGGCATTGTAGGGATAAATGGCATAAATGAGAAAAAATGAAAAAGGCCTTGTATAAAATCACAGCACACCTACATTATAGCCCCTACTCATCCACGGTAAACCCACACAGGTGTTTCCACTTAATTGGCTGATCAGACTGTGTTCCTTTCAGGTTTTAGAAAACCTGAAAGGAACACAGAATGAATGCAGTCATCTCCCTAGCCTGGCTCCAGACGTCGGAATCGCCACCCACATCTCAGTTTTGTTCAACAATTCAAAATAGGTCTGGTGTTGTGCCCATTGACGTCTGTTTCTGTCGATTGGAGACACAGTCGACCAATCAGTTCGGTAAGAACAGGACCTCCTACATTCATAAGACAATAGAAAAACTGTGAAATCCCTTAATTTGAAATATTTCTTTAATCATTGTGGAAAAAACAACTGTTGCTATGTACCATGCATCTTGCAGAGCTGCAATTTACATTTCCACCCTGCTTCTGCTTTTCCTGTTAGTTTTGTGCCACCTGTTACATTTCACAAGACTTTTAGGAAGTATATAGAGTTCAGTGACCTCAGCAATCTCCCAGCACAGCGCTGCCTAACAATAATTTAATCAGCCACAATAAGTGAAAACACCTGTGTGGGTGTGCAGGGATGTTGAGGCTAATGTTGCTGTGCTGTTATTACTCAGTGCCACCATCATCTGAATTAATGGTTAATACACACTGACAGATCTATTTCTATCAGGGTATGGGTTGACAGTGACTATAATGTATCGTTGCAAAGGTCATACAATGCAAATTGCATTTGGGAATGTTTAACAAGTTATTGTGTGTATTGTTGAAAATTCACATATAGTAACATTATACATGACATGGATTGCAATTAATGATTAAAATGGATTTTATTTTTATTGAAAAAGACATTGTATATCTGCATTGTAGTGCACTCTCATTAAATTAGTGAATGAAACATCATCTAAAACCCTGCAACAAGCACACATTCCAGTATGGCACAGCAGGAACAGATTGTCCCTATAGCTGCTTGACATCTCTTCTTATCCGTAAGTAAATAAATAATAAGCGTGTCCAAACATAGCAATTACATGCCATTGTGTACTTGATGATTGAGGTGGTGTGCCCACCTGTTGCCAGTGGTTTATGCTTTTCATTGTGGCAGCATCCACTCTGCCTTTTGTGCAAGTGTTTGTCATCCATGACCACAGGCTGTGATGATGACTATGCTGCTGACGTTCAGCTGACTCCCACAAATTGGCTCATAAATTTTATTGCCATTTATGTCCGAACACTTTCCAAATGTAATTTTTTTTGTTCTCAGTGGGAAAAATGCCTTTCAACACCTAATCATAATTTTCTCTGCCAAAAATGACTGGCCTGTTGCACTGTTAGTATTGGATTCAGTATACAACATGTATCAGCTCTGCTCTTCCACATCTGGACTCTGTTGGGTGTGTTTTTGAGTGTCAGGCTGACACATGTTTTCAATTGTTGATTCAGTCCTGTGTTGTCCCAACGCCATACACGCTAACATTTTCCACTGTTCTACTTTTGTCACCCTCTCTTTGCATGCATCCACGCAGAGATAGTGTGACACACACAATATGGCAAATGTCAGTAAAGACAAAAGTGTGCACATGATCAGATACTCCTCCGATTTGTGGGTGCATGCAAACGCTCAGCCTGAAGTGCATCCTCCACAATTGACGTACTCACTTGCAGGGGAACAGCTGGAGATAAAGCAAATGTGTAGGGAGTGTGTATGTGTTGTGGTGTGACACATCTGGGTAAAGCGACATGAGGGGGTCCTGACAGATATGGGCTGAGTGAGAGCCTGTTCCTGTTGTGCTCTGTCATGCTGAGGCTTCTTCCACATGCCTGCCTTCCACCGTCTGCTTGACGCTCCCGCTAGCTGTTAGGTAACCTGATGCTACTGTGCGTGAGTGGGTGTTGTTACCACCACACTCCTATAGGTTAAAAGCGCCAGCTCCGGTGCAGTGTTCCCTCGGGCATGTGTGACATGACATTGGGTCCCATGAAAGATGGAGGGTGAGAGATTAAAAGGACACAAAACAAGGGCGTGAGAAAAAAGAAGCGGCGGTGGGGAACTGCTTTATGTCTTTGCTTGTGAAATGGACAGAAGGTTCAGTTGATGAATGAGTGCATCAGTGCGTGACCGTGGAGATGACATCGAAGGCCTCAGCGATCATTTGCATTTTGTGTTAAATTTTGTTTCTTTTGCCACCATGTGCCTCAAGGTTCGCTCATAATTTATGCTTCGAGCCAGTGTGTGTTGAAATTAGACATTTTTGGTCTGTGTGTAAGCTTGCAGGTATACGTGTTGTTGTTGTGTAGGTGTGGGTGTGTGTGTGTGCTCCCAGTGGGAATTGTATTTCAGTCGGTCAAGCCTGACAGATAACAGCCCTACCGTGCTCGTCACATCTATTATTGAGGGGACGGGAAATTGATCGGCTCTAACGGTGAATGTTACCCAGCCTTCCTCAGTTCCTCTTTCCCCTCTCTTTACCGCTGTGCTCCCTGTGTTATTTGTCCTCCATCCATGTCTTCTCACTGTCGGACTCCCCGCTGCCCTTGTTTTCAGTCAGCTGGTTACTTTTCATTCTTTTTTTTTTTATCTCTCAACCTCCATGCCTGTCTCACTTCNGACAACCACGCTGTCTCAGTTTCTCAATTGCCAGCATAATTTGACTTCTATTTTTCTGGCAAGCTCTTCTACTGTTGAAGTTGTTGTTCCACAGTGTATCAACACCCCCGACTCCTCTTTGCCCTCAGCTTGCACAAGTGAATTAGAGCCCTTTTCACCCTCATTCCCAGCCGCCCTGTGCTCTCTCCTCATCTCCCCATCTCTCTTCGTCAGCTGGAAATCGCGACATCAGCTCACCTTTGATCACTCTCCCTGGGAACTCTTCATCGCATAAAGTCAAGTGTTTTATCTTTGTTGCGTGACAATTCAACTCTGGAAAAGACCACGTGCTGTTTGCGCGTCGAATATGCGGAGCAGAGAAGAAGAAGAAAGCCTAATTTGAGCTCAATTCATCATGGCAAGATTGCCCTGCATTTATTGATAATTGCTTTTTTCCGTTTAAAGGGATGGTGTTTAAACCGCCAGTCGTGTAAACATGAGAGATGCAGCTGTTGCCGCAATTAACTTCTCACTTTCCCTAATGAAAGGATTAATCCGCCAGCAAATCTCTCGGCTTCCTTTCAAATGCCAAGCCTCCATTCACCACGCTGCCAGTGGAAGAAAGGCGGCCTGTGTCGAACAAAATGGGACTATCTATAACCAGAGCCAAAAGTCACATTCATCGGCTCAGCCTGGTGTCACATCATCAGGGTCCCTTTACTGCTGTGGAACAAGAGAGACCCTTAACCAACTGCTGTTTGATGATTTCCTGGGTGCAGCCTCTGCAGGCGTTTTCACAGACAGGCCTCTCCACAGTGCCACCTCCGCCCCCCGCCTTTTCTTCAGTCTCGATCCAAACGCTCGGATCTCTGCTCTCAGCCCTCCGAAGCACTATCACCTCTTGTCAGAATTCTTCAGAATGGACGACACGGAGTGCTTTACTTTCCACAGACAGTTGAAAGCCAGAATGTGAATAGCTGTCTCCTGTTGGAATAAGATGTGTCTGGGCAGCCAGGGGTGAATGACAGCCTGTTGAGAATGGAGGTGAGCTTAGGCTAAATCTTTGAAGCCATTGATTGAATGTATTGATCAGGTTTTTTTTCTCTGCAACACAGAGACATGGGGACAGGTGTGGAGATAAACAGATAGATCAAATCCATGACAAATGCCAATCATCTGTCCTTTCCTGGTCTAGACATCGATCAGGAAGAGGAAGCGCTTCTTGTCATTGTCAAAAATTACTCAAGCTTGGTTTTCAGATGTTAAGTTCAAATTGTGAGTTCAGTCTGTTCACACTGGCTGTTTATTTATTTATTTTTTACAAACAAACCAAGAGCTCTAATTGTCACTTTTTATGGATCGACAGGACATTAAAGGAAATCTACTATGCTTTTCCACATTTTATGACTTGTCTACAATGTTGGATGTGCATGTTAAACATGGCCAAAGCTTCAAATAATGAGGTTGAAGTATTTAAAAGAAATCGCTTTGAGCAAAAACCTCAGAAAACATCAAAAACCTCCTGTTCTGAACGCTCTGTCTGAAACGGCTTCCTTCTACGACATATGTTCCATATATGGTCATTTGCTCCGACAGCAACGCTCAGTCTGCCTGTACCACTCAGTGACAACAACAGCCTGGTAAGATGCTTCAGGTCTTGGCAAATCAGGAGACAGTGGGC
>JAPMOB010249720.1:14335-25292 GCA_029875015.1 Lepomis gibbosus
CGCTTAAAGAGACAGGAGCGTCTACAGCTTGTTTCAGACAGAGGATGAAATGAAGGCCTACGGGAAGATCCAGAACTATACTACAGAACTATAAAATAGGACTGGAAAAGCAGTATAATACGTCTCCTGTAAAGAAGCATCGCATTATTTAAGCCAGTACACTTAAATTGTGGTTGTATCAGCTGTTTCATATATGCTTCACAATCATTGGCTTATTCATCAGCTGTTTGGCAGCATCCAATCATATTCATCCAGGTGTTCAGCATGGCAATAATAACCTGACACTACTTACTTCTACTCTGCTGATACTGCCAAGAACGTCTGCAGCTCCCTACACTACCCCAGCCTCCTCCCTACAGTATGTGCTATACTTTTGGCATTGTTGATTTAAGATTTAATGTTAATGCTTGTTTTATTAAGGGGAATTATCTCTCAGCAGAAGAGATCTCTGTTCTGCTGCTCAAAGAGAAGCAAATCTGACTTAGCAATACCGTGGCCCTAAGGGGTCAAAACACAAAGACATTTCAGAAAAACCAACATTTCACAGAACGCAACATTTCATGAAATAAAACATTTTCTTTTGTAAGATGTTGCCACCATATTATACTTTTTCTCTATTGCTTCTACCCATTTTGTTTAAAGCATGGCTCTTTGTCTTAAAACTCTAAACACATGCTAACACACAAAACACAAACATCCACAAATATCTTGCCAAAGCAAACACTGCATTCAAAACATTATTATGTTTTCTTAAAAGGAAATGTTGTCTTCAAATGAGACACACACACACACACACACACACACACACACACACACACACACCTTTAAATAGACATTTCTTAGAACCACACTATGATGAGCAGACAACACTAATATTAAAATCATATCAGCTGGCCATTTTCACTGTTACACTACATGCTGTATGTAAAGTAGCCTGAAAATGGTTATGTTTTTTCAATACAAAAATAATTGTGAAATACTGTGTATATATCTCAACAAACACAGCTGGAGTGTTCTTCATACAGAACAAACAATAAGAGAAAACATTCCTTCTGCATATACTGTAAAGAAAAAGGAAAATAAGGAATATAATTTCCAATCTTATGCATGCATTTGTAAAACTCACATTCTGTTCACTGTACTAATGGTCCACTTGATATGCAGTACTACAATACTATGAGAGTAGATTTTCCTATCTATTTTCATTTTGGAAAGTCTGGAGGATCGATACTAATGTGAACCTACTCCAGTTTGGTTGCACTCTCTGCACAGCCTCCCTCATTCTTAGACCATGGTGGCCGTCTTCCTCTTCCTCTGACTCCACTTGTGTCTCTCTCTCATATGTTGGCATCTGTTTCTCCAAAGCAGAAGAGTTCACATGTGGCCCTTTCATTGCTAAAGCTCTGATTGCCTATTGAACAAATGTGCAGCATGCTTTTGTCCATGTGAGAAGTCAGAGTGGAAAGCATGAAATTTAAGTGAAGCATTTTGAATGGCAGTGTGTTCCACATGGACACAAGTGATTTTATCATACAGATTGTGCCAATGTGGAGAATTTTGTGTAGTGTTTTGACATAAGTGTGGTTTAAAACTGCAGTTGGAGTGTAAAGCAGGAAATATGCTTGTAATTTAGCAGAATTTGTTCAGGGATGTTGATACATGAATTACAGGTTGTGGTCATTGTATCTCAAGTACCACTGTTAGTTTATAAACAATTGAGAGAAACTGTATAACCATTTGCTATGAAAGGTAATGGTGTCCCTGGCTAAACTCCTTTTTTATGTCTATATAAACATTCTCTGGCGTATCAAAGAAATATATAATATAAAGACATAAGTGATAACTAAGTACTATTTGTTGTGACTGCCACTTGACCATGAAATATAAGAAAATAAGAGGCTTCTTGTACCGAAAAATTACACTTTGAACTTGTTTTTTCAGTAGGAATATCCCCACAATCACATGCTGATGCGCACATGTGTTATTCATAAAAATTATCTTGTATAAATATGAAGTGTTTAGACCATTTCACTTTCTTGACGTTTCACAATGATCAGCAGGTGGATTTAGTAATAGTAATAAATAGTAGTAGCCTAGTTTTAAAGTCCTGAGTTTACTTCACTCATCCAAACACCCCACCACCTCCTTACAAGGATTTACTCACTCTTTATACTACGTCACCAGACTTCTTTTGTCACTTGAGGTTGAGGCCTAACTAAACATGTAAATATGGGCTGTAAAAAGCTTTATAATAATCAACTTTTTCTGATAAGAATGGCTGTCTATTTCTTGGCGAGCTCAGTAAGGTGCAGCATAACTTGCTTTCACCAGAATTTGATTTCTGATGGTGTACAGTGACAGTGTCACCTAGACTGTCCAATGAGTGAGTTGTCCTTTGACTCATAACTCCACACTTTATAACTCTTGGTCTGTTTGTAATAAGTCAGTGTGTACACAAACTGGGCCTGAACTAAAAGGAAACCATTTATTTACTCTAGCTCCCAGCAGAGTGTGACTGACAGCCTTCACACCAGCCTAAATTAACCCAACCGTAAAGCAAATGCCACTTTTAAAAGGTGGCTAACCACTCTCCTGCTAATATAACCTGAATAACATAAATTATATGGCTTTACCCACAGCCTTGGTTATTAGTCTATTGATTGACTGCAAGAGCTTTGGCTAAAACAACCATTACTGGTCAGATCTTGAATGCTTAGTGTTAAGTGGCCACTCTCTTATTTAAATACTTGTCTCTATGGCAGTGGACCCACAATCTAAATTCATTACTCTGCCTTATTTGTTTTGCTATTTTGGGATCTGTAGCCTGTTTTCCTCATTTCTGTTCAATTTGCATTGTTGAAACAGTCTGTGTCGTGTGTGCTGTTTACTGACTTAAATATTACAGGTTACAACTTTGAGAGTGATTTTGTACAAAGGCAGCGACAGAGAGAAGGAATTTCATCTGAGACAAACACCGACTTTTTATTTATGTATTTCTATGGGTTTGCGTCCTGTGTATGTTTTGTTCCACTTGAGCTAAATTAAGTGATATCTGAAGGGGGATTAAGAATCAGCCAGCGTGCAGATTCATAAACAGCTATCGTCTTGATCCTCGGCTCGTGGACCCCTTTATCTTTGTCATTATTAGTGTCTCCGTATCGCTGTCTATTTCCCCCTGGTATAATCTCAATTTAGAGCTCTTCCTCTGACCACAGTAGTAGCCAACTCATTTTAAAGCCCAAGATTACACAACTGCCCTTCTCCGTATCTTATCCTCTTCATCTCTCACTCTCTGTCTTCGCTAATCCAAGTATCTTGTCTCTCAGCTTTGACTGTCTCCCAACTGTCCACCTAATTCTTTCTCTCTCTCTGTCTGTCTGTCCACCCCCACCCACCCCCCGACTTTGCCTTTGTGCTCTCTACACCAGCTCGTCTCTCCCCCTTTTTGCACATTTGGGGCTTCAGATTGAGTTTATTGGTATGACAGGGGATCATCAACAGAAGCTACAAAGCGTAATGGATGCATGCACGCACCCACACATGCACGTTACCATCCGTATTCAGCATACAGGCATGCAGGCGCGTGCACACACACACACACACACAGTCTCTTTCACAGCTGAATGAGCATTCACTCCCTCCGTGCTCCGTTCTCTCTGTAAAGGAAGAGAGGAGGAGAAAAAATGCCTGGCTCAGACCTCAGATAGAAACTAATGATTGTCTGATTAACTCATTAGTCTGACACTTTATGGCCTGGCTGCTGGAGTCGTAGCTGTTTACTTTTGTATTATAGGCCGACCCCATGTACACCGGTTGCTCTTGACGTTCGGGTTTTCTCTCTCGTGCTTTCTTTTTCACTTTGTCTTCGCAGCCTAAGAAATAATAACAAAAAATATGATGTTTTGAGGAGGCCAAAGCAAGATAATGTACTGTTTTGGAGTGCTCTTTTTATCATCTCCATCATATCCTTTGTCTCTGGGTTTAGCTGGCCAACTGTTGTGGAGGAAAAGACTTTTAAATGTCTGATTTGGCTGAGGACAAATTAAACCAACACCTCGGCCCTTGTAGCCCTCTGTGAATTCAGATTGATCCACTGGCTGATTTGTGATTAGCTGGCTACTTAAGTCTATCTTTAGTGAAACCTGGAAAACAAAGTACTTTGCAGAGCACTCCAGTTGGCCAAGGAGTTTGAAGAGCGAGATGAAAGAGCAACCGGCTGTCAGACAGGCTTTCCATCTCAAGGTTAGCTAACTTGGCGCATGAAAACGAGTAGTGCAAATGGATTTGAAGAGTCAAAAAAATGAATGAGCGGAGTGGAGAGAGCTGTCCTAAATGAGAACAGTCACCTGTGGGGAGTGATAAGAGCTGGCAGATGGATAGAGCGATAAATAGACAGATGGGTAGTTAGATAGATGGAGGGGGCTGATTTGCTGAGATGAAGAGGTGGGGAGAGAAGATGAGCAAGACAGGCGAAACTTTCTCCCTGTGCAAACGCTTTAAGGCTCACTGTCGTCTTTCGGGTTTGTTTTGCCAGTCAGCCTTCTCTCTTTCTTTCTCCATCGTTTGGCCACTGTCTCCACAACTCAACCCCCCTTCGCCCGCCCCCACCCCCACCCCCACCCTTTTGTCTCTCGCTGTCTTCGTCTCAGCCACCACTGCACTCACGGGATATTTTTAATAGAATTAGCCTGCTCTTGTTATCAGTGGAGCGGGTAGCCACGGAGTGAGGCGAGATTGAAACAGCGATTTCCAATTTGAGATTGTGTCACACACATCTCCCTGTGCCCAGATAGCATCAACGAATCACCGCCACCATCTCGCTCACTCACTTTGTCCCTCTTTGCCTCTCTCTCTCCCTCCCTCTTTCAGACATCTCTCGCCGGATATTTTAGCCTCACTCGGGCCTTCCGCACATGCACGACTAACATCTAAATGCATACATGCTCCCTCTCTGTCGTTCTGGATTCACTGGCTTCTCTTGACAGTTTATCTCCTTGTCTCTTTCGCTCTCATCTGGGGTGCATACAGAACACATCTCTCTTTCTCCTCCCAAGCCCTGTCGTCGGACTCACTTAGTACCTCCAAATGCAGCGCCGCTTTTGCTCTTTTCTCTCCTTCTTTACACTTTGTGTTCGTGTCATTCCCACTCCTCCCACACTTGTTCATTTCTCATACCTCCAACTCACCGTTCGCTTTCTCTCCTCTCCTGCTATTTCGCGTCTCTCCTCCCACACCGCCTCCTCTTCCTCCGCCCCCCTTCACCAATTTCCGCCTCCCCTTCTCTTTTCATCTCGTCCGGTGTCATTCTCTCCATCCCCCGTGAATATTTCTCCTCCCTTCATCTTTCATCCTTTGCTCCCTCCTCATCCTCTCTTCTCCTCTGCCTCAAGGCGTTGGATCCCTTTGACTTGCCTTGTCAGGTCTTTGGATTTCTGTCTTACCTCTAGAGATATATTATGGAGTGTGAGTGTGTGTGTGTTTGTGCAATCCTCATTCCTTGTGGCTTTGTGTGAGTTGTGTGAGTTTGTGTACCAGCCTGTGTTAGAGAGACGAGATTGATGTGTGTGTGTGTGTGTGTGTGTGCGCGCATGCACGCATGTGTGGGTGTTTGTCAGCTCCTTTACTGCTTCCCATGGCCAGAGGGTCTTTTCTCTTCACCATAATGCCACAACTCCACCTTTTGAAAAAGCTCAACAGAAGTGCTGCCTTAACATGCAGCCCTCCTTTAATATCCTCTTCCATTAGCCAAGCCAGCTGAGCAACCTTGATTCTCGCACTCCATCTCAAGTTTATTCCCCTCCGTGCCGACATCTATCGACAATAATTGCCAAATCTACGATGTGTGAAAGTTTCCTGTTACACACCCTCTCAACTTCTTTATGGAGATCAATGCCAAATTTGACCAGTGCTTGGTAAGATTTGACCCCTCCACTAAGAAGTTGAAGAAGAAGAAGTGTGTCTGTCTCCTTTATTTCCTCCTTTCTATCCTCATCAATGGAATAAACTTGGACGTCTTTGTGTACTTTTGTTGTTGTGGTGAAGCTTTTAGTAACAGAATATGATATAGGCAGAAAGCCCACATGAGCTATTTGAATTATTCAAGTTTTCAACATATGGGTTAATAGTTCAAAGATGCACAGTAGAAGGCTCCAAACTATCTTCTATGATGTAGGCATGGGCGAGCTGTATAAGAATGTGTATATTTAAAAGTCCTCTAAAGCTTATTATCAGACGGCAATGAGAAAGGGAAATTATTTTTTAATGTCTGCTGTCAAATACTTACGTGCACCTGTATACTTCCCGTGGCACTAGTAGTATGTTGTGCTTTTAGATTTCACTTGTGGGGGTGGCATGGCTCATTAGGTAGGGCAGCCATCTAGGGTTCCTGGTTCGATCACCGACCCATTCAGGGAGAATGTCGAAGTAACCTTGAGCAAGAGAGTGAACTCCACACTGCTCCTGATGAGTTGGTTGGCACCTTGCATGGCATCCTCTGCCATCAGTGTGTAAACAGGCGTGTGAATGGGTGAATGTTGACATGTGTTGGTTGGTAGACTTGAAAAGTGCTATATAAATGCAGTATATTTTATTTCATCTGAGCTGGTTCAGGTGTTGGGGGAAACGAGCACTGCTTTGAGATGGAAACTAGTTTTCACTTAATTGCATTTGGATATCCGCTGGCTTAAGTAACTTTTTACCCTAAATATTGCTTGAAGTGTTTAATCAAGTAGAGGGAGAGTCAAGAAAAGGCAAAATGGGGTTTTGGGTTGATAAAAAAACCAGATGCTTAAATCTCTCTCTGCTTCTTTTAAAACTAGGGTACTTTTATGTTTCTGGCTGTGCATGTGTGTGATCCTTCAAGGTTTAGTTATTTTAAAGAATTCAAATCCCAACGTATTTTTATTAACATTTGCACAGATTCAGTTTTTAGCTGGTACATTTTTTTCGTGTGATGGGGTTGACATCTTCAGAAAAAAATACTATGTGGACTGTTGATTTAGTTTTGTCAAACTAGTGTCTCCAAGTTAAAGAATAGTTTAAAGTATTTTTGTTGTAATTTTTTTTTAAAGCAAAGTAGCTGGCAGGGGAAGCAGCAAGGATAAGCAGGCTAAAGCAGTTTAAATAAGGTTCCTTAAAAGGAGTTTTCCAATGGATGCTAAGAGAGGAATCAGCTGACCTGTCAGTTGATGAGGGCTGGCTTTGATTTTAGCTGCTATCAGCTGATGTGCTGGCATTGTCAGCTGAGCTTGACTTTGTTGCCTGCCTGAACTAACGCTGTGCTCAATTTCTTTTCACCAAGTGGCAGGATTGGCATAAGAGTTTGGAGATGTACTGTTTTGCAAAACTACATTCCAGTTTCACATGTGCAACATTTATCATGTCCATAATTGGCTTTGATTGTGTGCTTTTGCATTCTTTGACCTTTCTCTTTAGGTCCCGCCTTTTTGTAAGCTCAGCAGCATGCTCGTCAACAGTGGCGCACAACGTCTGAACAGCCTAAAAAGCCATTACCAAACTGTATGACCTAATTTTACTTAGGCTATAGCTGTAAAAGTATTTCAATTTTGTTTTTCTATCAGTGAGAACATTCAGCTGAGGAGACATAGTGACCTTTTTTGGACAGGCCTGGACCCCTAAGGCCCGACCGTAACGCTGACGCTGCCAAGTGCTACATATCGTACTTGCTTGAAATTCAGTGAATGTTTTTTTCAACTTGTCTGCTCATTATTACAGTCTGAATGATATGATGTGAAATCAGTGTAAGAGCAGTGTAAAGTCAGTCCTGCATGCAATAACTCCTAAAACCAGAAATAGTTATTTTTACTTTCATGTTTCTGTAAAGCTGAAACAAATGGAATACAGCGTTTTAATCTGTAGGTTTATGCATAACGGCAGGTGGCACCCTGCCTGCCTCCATACGCCAAGCTAGGCTAAAGAAGTCGTGACTTCCGCTCTGTCACACCATGAGATTTTAAAATTATTCTTTGCTACATTTATCTTGGGATTTGATGAACGAGAGTAAGCTTAAAGGTGCCGTTACACATACTTCTCACACTGTCCACTGCTTCAGCACCTCTTTTCACCCTCTCCCTGATCACTCAGTTTTACCTCATGTGTCTTTAAGGCCCCCCTCCCTGAAAGCCCACTTGCTTCTGATTGTCCAACTTCCCCAAGCACAGGAGAGGGGTGGGACTGCTACACAAGCCTGGCGCTCAGTTATTACTGTACAAAAACATAACTTTATTCACTGGTTTTACTTAGACTGAATCAGATTTGATGGAGAAATATTGATTGGTTTTCCCTCTGATGTCCTCTAGCCGCTCTGCCTCCACTTTTGATTTTGAGTTTATATGTTACTGGTTACTTTAACAGAAGGTGACCAGATTTCTGAAATGAAAACCACTTGAGGAAATCAAGACGTTTGAGGCAGAATCTACCTTTCAGTCAAGCTGCAATCACTTTCTGACCAGTGGAATACTGCATTACATAGGTTGTATTGGCCATTTAAAGGTATTTCAACAGGTACAAAGTAAGCTACTGGATTGGTTGGTACTCAGCATTAGTCATAAGGATAACTGCAAAAGAGATGATGTGTTTATTTTATGTATAATTCAAAATTAAGTCATGTTAATTATAGACTAAATTCTGTTATCCAAATATAAACAAGGATATTAGACATAGGCCTACCAAACACACAATTCATCTGCAACAGGTTTCTATTATTTGTTATAATCATGTAAATGTCATGCCAGGTTACGCTATAAACTGCAAACACTTATTTGACCACAACTGTGATTATTCCGTTAAAAGAAATGTTAAATTATTACAAAGACATACTTTTGCTATTACCACGGACATAAAGTGATGTTTATTTGCTTATTTCGTTATGTCCTTCTGATCCGGATAAAAGCAGCTGTAGACGTAAAGAGACTGGGTGGCACAGCTGCGCACGCTCCCATGGATGGCAATCAGTTTTCGGCAGACTATAGCTTTTCGACACTTGTATGCTCTGCTGTCCAGTCTTTCTTGCAACATAAAATCAGATTTCAGGCCTGTCAACAACTTACACACTCTATGATTAACACACAGTTAAAAACTGGGACATTTCTGGGGACAGCTCCAGACGGTGAGAGGCCACCAAAACCGGGGACTGTCCCCAGAAAACGGGGATGTCTGGTCACCCTACTTTATTAACAGATGCTAATAAGATAGCTAGTCAGACGTGCAGCTAGCTGTCCTATTGCTAATTCTGCCCGGACTTGAAGCTTGGTGCTCTGGGGTTGTGTTTACACCTCTAACAATTACTACAGAAGATTTGGACCACTGGTTCAGAGTCAGCTGATAACAGGAGATACTGTTAGCAACAGATAGTGGTTGGCAACCTGTAGTATTAGAAACAATTATGACTATCTGTCCATCAGGAAACTTCATAAATCGCAGAGTTGAGGCAGAGCAGCCAGAGGACATCAGAGGGAAAACGAGAAAATTTTTACCTTTCCTTCATAAACATTAAAGCACTTTCTGTGAGACACATTGCACAACCTACTGCTCTAGCACTATGAGCTTGTATGACCTCTGCTCTGGAACGTAGGCTGGTCTATGTATCTTTGGGGGCGTAAACATCCCAGATGTTAAGTAACATCTAGCACTTGTTGGCATTCAACCATTTTTCGTGGGCGAATTTTGGTGTACAAGATTTACATATGAAGGAGGAAACAATGGAGATTGAGGTTCACGGTGTGTAAATTACATGTACTGAACTCTTTTTATTCAACTATGCCAAGTGAAATACAGATTTCTATTCTACAGCACATTTTAAAGCTAAAGCATCTGCAGTCTCCGGCAGGTGACAATGAAAACATGCTCACGATGACTTACAACACGAAACAAACAGGACTCTTGTTTCTGTCTTCTGAATACGCAGTTGGTTTCTAACTGTGGGTAATATGACAGCTCAGTATACACACATACTGTATACGCACTCACACACACACCCCTAGACACACACTATACTGAAGTGAGCTGTTTAGTCATGAATGATGAGCTTCTGATGCAAGTAATTTGATTACACCGGTTGTTTGTCCTCGGATGTCTTTCCCTCTACCTCTCTGTCTCTCTCTCCTTTCTCCCCTCCCACCGCGGCAATCCATTTCCCTCTGAAAGTGACACTTTAAAAGGTTGATAGTTCTTTGCTAAGTCTCAGAGCCTCAGATCGATGGCTGGTGGAGAGCAGCGTCAAGGTACAGCGTGCGTCTTGCATCTCCAGACATGGGAGTTGAAGTCAACACACCAGGTGAAGATGCCTTTCGATTTGTTGCCACTACATGATCCTCAGTTCCCTGTAGATGGGAAATGGACAACCAGTGAAATTTTTAGCTTTTTCCGCCTGTGTTCTGAAAACAGCCAGGGCTGTGTTGTTTTAATGGAAGAGAGACACCCTGGACTGGAGTTCACGGGACAGATAAAGGGACACATCTCATGAAAATAACTCAGGAAATGTAACGTTTAATTACATAGGACAATAATTATGGCTTAAAAAAATACAAAATCTCTGATTCTTTTTTGCCAAGAAAGTTCCCCCTCCATCTTTTTGCTGTTCTTTATTACTGTAAAATTCTTCCCTGAAACAGTATTTTGCAATCAGAGTGCTCATTCTGGCTCCTATAATTACTCTACCTCTTCTGTTCAGCTCACTGCTCCTGAACAAAGTAGCAGTGAAAATGGAACCCATTTTTATTTTGACAAAGGCTGCTGAGGTGTGCAACTGATTGCGAGGAGCTGAAGATGATGAAGACATGCAGGGAAGTCTGGCTGTGCTCAGCCTGCAGCCTGTGGGTCTCTAACCAACCCCTTGGTTACCAGTGATGTAGCCACACCACCTGGCTCCAGTAAAGCTCCCACTGAGCCCCCCAGAGGAGGATCTGCAGCCCTTGGCTCCCCCAAGGCCAGGCTGGCT